>ML806994.1:13736-66622 GCA_009831015.1 Picea engelmannii | reverse complement strand
AAAGAATATGAAGATATTATAATGAAAATAAAATCATTTTACTCACAGGACAAAAGCCATTAAGAAACCTGGAATTCCATATTCTTCTTTGAAAATATTCGTCCATTCTCCCAAAGATTCCAGCCATCCATTACTCCATTTGAAAAGAAATAAAAAGTTTACAAAATATATAATATACAAAAGAGAAAGGATAAAAAATCCTCCTCTCCAATTCTTGGATCCTTATGGCTCTGATCTTTCTCATATATTTATATAATGAATGAACAGTCTGGGCGTCATTATTAATTTTCACCACCTGAAATTTTCCTCGTAAAAAGACATCAATATCTCTCAAATCGTGCATTTTTTTGGGAAAATCTTTACGCAAAAGGTAAACTGGTCCATTTAGGTTCTGGGTTTTCAACCGTTTCTTCAAATTCCTCATGGTTTGACTGAAATCAGTTCTGCAAAATCGTCTTCCTGATCTTGACGCCTTTCCAAATTTTATCTGTTGTTGCTCATAAAATTATTTGTAGAAATCCAAAATTATTTTTGGATCAATCATATTGAACGTATTTGGATAATAAAATCAAGCCATGATCATATCTGTATAAAATATTTGATAATAGAAACCTGTGAAACAAAAAGAAACCTAAATTAATAACCTAAAAATTGTGAATAAAACAAAATCTAGAAAAAAAAATGAATTTAAACTAACTATAACTTATAAATAAACATTGTTTATAATTTGCTTTCAAATATGATCTAGAAGCTTCAAGTTAATGGAGAAAAAATATTAATTTTAGTTTTTTACAAAATCAAACAAATGATAGATAATTCTTTTATTATTATTATTTTGAAATGACATGCAAAATGAAAAAAGAATTTAATTAATTAATATCACCAAATGATTTCATGAAAATGAGAAACCAACCAAGATATTATTTGATGAAGTATTGAACTCATTATTCAAAATAGTCAAACTTTCTAATGAGCAAAATAAAAAACACATAATCATAATTTAAATGAGAGTAAACATTTGATAAAAATTAACGTTTTTGTTTAAATTGAGATTTCTATGCTCGTTTATAAATTTTGACATATACTCTTGTAATGAATGTCTCTTACTATAGTGAATGTCTTAAGTTTGTCTCAAAGCAAGCCAAGGTATGGAACCATTTGAAAAGGTTGATTCTGTAGCTCATTATAATTAACAAGATTCTAACGGGGGCCCCTTTAAATTTTGTAAAAAAATTAGGGGGAGTTGTTGGGGCCCAACAAGGTTGAAATCAATCTACAATATCACTCTCTAATGTTTGACATCAATGACAACCAACAATCCATACCAACTGTCCATCAACCTAATCCAATTGTCTGACATCGTGATCGTCGGATTTTCTAACTACAAATGCATACTAATGCATACTAAAAAAACACACTAAGAAACATACTTTTACATAAAGACATATTAGACCAAGTAGATATTAACTATTTCCTAAGTGTCTAAATATCCTAACATCACTCTGTGTCAGAAACATATTGTAACCATAAGATTTTCTAACTACAAATGCATACTAAAGAAACACACTTTAACATAACAAAAAATTAGACCAAGTTGATCTTAACTAAATCCTATGTGTCTAAATATCCTAACAAACAAAGGATCTCCTTTCCCCATAGTTTATTGAATCATTATTACATTGGTATTGTCCAAGTCCACCAACGATTTGAGGGAGAGTCTTTTATCCTACTACCCAGGCCTCTCATATTAACAAATAATATCTTCATGGAGGAACAATCTTAGGGGTATTTATTGTCAATGTTTTATGAAAACCTGCACAGGAGACCTAGCAAAAGAAAGTACAAACAAATTTTATCAAGAAAAGGACAAGAGATTCATTATGGAAGAATGAGAAAATATATTCATGTTAATCCAATGCGTTAATCAATATTGATTCAATGAATGAGTGATATACACTCATATAGGAAAGAGCATTCCATAATTAAGAAAAGAGAACAAACATTGAGATTCTCTTAGGAATGCATGCATAATAGTGATGGTCTAAAATAGAACTACCTCCAATTAAATACCACTTAACTAGAAATTTGAAAATAGAAATATTTTCAACATCCCTTCCCCCTCGCACACCCCCCCCCCTAAACATCACTATGAAGCAATAAAAAATGAGTCCCGACAACTATGACATATTGGGTACTCATGTACAATGCAACTAATGAACACTGAAAAATGAGGAAAGAGGGAAAACCACGTGGGAACCCCCCCCCTCAAAATACAATGCATCAAAAGAAGAAAGGGCAACTACTAGGAAACTATATTCTTCACTCAAAGATGATCTCGCAAAGTCTGAAACTTCAACCCAGTGAATTTCTTGGTGAATATGTTGGAAATATGTTCAGAGGAAGGACAAAACTTTAGATCAATGATCCTTTCATGTACTAGATCTCTGATGAAATGCATGTGGACCTCAATGTGTTTGGTCCATTTCCATTGTATTGGATCTCTGCAAAATATTAGTGTACGTACTATGATTGTCACACCGTATGAAAGTAGGACAATGAAGGTAGATACCAAGCTTGGTAAGGAAGTGTTGAATCTAAAGTGCCTGAATGACACAATTGACTACTCCTCTGTACTCAACCTCTACATAAGATAAAACAATGGTCGATTGCTTCATACTTGACCAACAAATAGGGTTTGATCCAAAAATGAGAGTGTACCCGGAAGTGAACTTGTGATCTGTTCCATTGCCAACACAATCTAAATATTTGAATCCTATCAGATCGAATGCACAACCAGCTGCATAGTGAATCCCATAACTCATGGTTCCTTGAATATATATGAGGATGTGCTTGGAAGCCTTTCAGTGTAGATCATAGGGCTCCTGCATGTATCTAGAAACTGCTCCTATTGCATATGAGATATCCAGTTGGGTGTGGGTGAGAAACAAACTATTGTCCACTAATGGTGTATCCTCGCCATCCTCAAGTCTGATCCTAGATAAGAAGGGTGTAGGTGAAGACTTACAATATTTCATGTGCATCTATCTAGAAGATCCCTGGCATACTTAGCCTGAGAAAGTTTGATGCCAAAACAATCCTGACTAATCTCAAGACCAAGAAAGAAATGAAGTGGGACCATGTCCATCATAGAGAACCTGTCATGAAAAATATCTTTGACCACAACAATGGTTGAAGAAAAGCTATCGGTGATCAAAATATCATCAACTTAGAGTACTAAAATCATAAAAGAGTCAGTATTCCCCAACATGTAAACATTGCAATCAGATTTAGATATAACAAAATCATGTTAAAGAAAATAAGAATCCATCTTTTCATACCATTCTCCAGGTTCTTGCTTGAGGCCATAAAGTGACTTCTTCAGTCTTCATACTAAATATGAGTTGTGAATGAACCCCATTGGTTGCTCCATTTAGATCTCCTTTGAAATATCACCATGAGAAAAATGTTCTTCACATCCATCTAGTGAAATTCCCATACTTTGGCTCCTGTAATGGCTAGAACCAAGCGAATGGAGTCCATCTTTGCTACAGGAGAAAAGGTCCCATCATAAACTATCCCATGAATCTGTTGAAATCCTTTTGCAAATAATATTTCCTTTTACCTGCTCAACTTGCCATCTGCATCTCTCTTGTTCCTATATACCCATTTTCATCTAACAAGTTTCCTCCCTGGTGGAAGTGGAACCAGATCCCAAGTTTGATTCTCTAGGAGTGAGTCATACCCCCCATGCATGGATGCTTCCCATAATGGATTTTCCACAGGGTCACTATAGGTCTGTGTATCATAATATTGAACCATATAACAATGCATGGGCATCATTGGTTCATGAGATGGAAATGCATGAGAAGGCTCCTCATGTTGAGATTGAGCCCTCCGCAAATCCAAAGGACTCCCTGCAATTTTTCCTTCTTCTTTAAGTGTGGATTGTGCCCACTTGGGAATCTTTTGAAGCTTCAACGTTGGCTCCTCATCTGGTTGTATTACCTTCTTGAATCTAGGTATAGAATCCTCTGAATCTGAATATGTAGCATCTGAGTGTATAGAATCATCATCTCTAATGTCTGGAACTAATGGAAGCACAAGAGTCTTTGCATGTTTCACTGGTGGTGCATGCAAAGGACTCTCCTAAAAATGAACACTGCCCTCAATGATGAGTAGCTCAGTTGAGGGATCAATCAACCTATACCCCTTCACATCATCTGTATATCCCAAAAATATGCAAGGTGTTCTTTGTGGATATATTTCTTTCCTCTTTTGAGAAGGAATATGAGCCCATGCGCGAGATCCAAAGATGAGGAATTTTGTGACATCTGGTTTGTCACTTGTCCAAGTTTCAAAAGGTGTCATGTCCTCAACATATCTATGAGGAGATTTTTTCTATATGTAAGAAGCACAGTTAAGTGCCTCAACCCAAAGCTTGGAAGGAAGATATCTTTCATGCAGCATGCAACTGGTCATTTCCTTGATATATTTGTTATTCCTTTCAACAACTCCATTTTGTTGTGGAGTGTATGGAACTATATGTTTCAATTGGATACTAGCATCAAAAAAAATATTTTGAACATATTTGTTGATATACTTCCCCCCCATTGTCTGTATGAAGGATCTTGATCTTCTTCCCAGCTCGTGTCTCTACTAGAACTTTGAAGTCTTTGAGATGCGCAAAAACTTCAGACTTTTTCTTGAGAAAATAAACCCAAGTATAGTGTGAGTAATCATCAATAAATGTAAGTACATACCCTGCTTTGTTGATGCACAGATGTGGAAATGGACCCATGAGATCACTATGAACAAGCTCCAAGGAAGAGGAGGCTCTCTTTCCCTTCCCCTTTTCAAACTTCTCTTCAATATGCTTGCCAATAATGCATCCTTCACAAACCCCTTCAAAAACGTGAATGTCTGGAAATCCTTTGAACATTCCTTTCTTGGAAATTCGTTGCATGTACCTAAATTTTAAATGAAAAAATATCTCATGCCATACTCTACTACTATCATCAACATGTGCTAGTAGTAAAGAGGAGTTATGGTCAGCAAACTTAGTGAATTTATACAACCTTGATTTTTTATCTACCTAACCAATTGTAATAATGGAATTGTCATGCATGTCAAGTGCAGAAACTGAATTTGATGTAAATTCGACCTTTTTACCTATTTGAGTGATCTGATAAACTAAGAGAAAATTTATAGAAAGATTTGGAAGATGTAAAACATTCTCAAAACTACCATTAGGGAGTTCCACTCTTCCCTCTCCTGCTACTATTATTGGAGTATCATCTCCCATGAGAATAGGGGGTCTTGAGCATGAACTCAAAGAAGTAAATGCTTCATCTTTCGCTGTCATATGATGTGATGCGCCATAATCTATAATCCATGAATCAAATAGAGAATTAATTGCAACCAGAGAATGATGATTACCTTTCTTAGGAGCATGATCTTCTTCCTTCTTCTTCTTGTCTCCTTCAGGAATGAAGTTTCCAAGGTTGTTTTGATGAAGTACTTGTGCCATAAGATCGATTTATTTCTTCATGCATGTGGATTCTTTATGATTTGGTTTATTTCAATAAGTGCATTGTTTTCCCTTGTTCTTCTTCTTCTCTTTCAAATTTGAAGAGTCTTTGGAACTTGAATAATCCTTGAAGGGTTTGGAATATCCCTCCTTTTCTTTTTGTTTCTCATTTCCTTTATGTTTGGATTTTTTATTGGATGAAACTTTTCCATCTTTAATGGTGATTTAATGTGCTTTGGGTTCCTTAATTAGACCCATCTTAATGAGTTTCACATGTTCATGTGTGAGAGAATCAATGAACTGCTCCATGGTAGGCATATTCCACTTTGATCCCAAGAGATATCAGTCAAAATGGAAAGTGGAGACATAGACAACATATTTTCGTCCTAGATTAGACAAGATTGTTAGAATAAGTTAGTATTCTTGTTTGAATTTATCAATACCACAAAATTCTAATCTCATTATCAAATATTTAAACTTGGTAAAGAAATCGTGTATATTATCAAAAAACTTAGGATCTAAGGTAGTCAACTCTACCTCAAGCATATGACCTCTCATCTCATCTTTCTTTCCAAGGAGACCTTCCAAGGTGGTTCAGATATCGTTTGGAGTCTTTCATGCGAAAACATGAAACCGTAAATCAGTTGAAATTAATTCAAGAATAAGTCATGTGGCCTCATCCTTACGGTTCCCCCATCTTGTCTTCTCAATCGTCGATGTAGTTTTTGTTTATGTTACCATAGTCAAATTGTACAACCCTTTCCTTTTGAGTTGGAATTCATCATTTGTCTTCCATTCAAAAAAATTGTACGATGTGAGGATTATCACCAAAATTGACTGAAGAATTGGTGTCGTATCCATCCCTCTTACCGGTTTTGAAAACCCTAAAAAATTACTCTCAATTTGCAAGTGAAAAAACTGAGAAATTACTGCAGAAAACACAATTTTTGAAGGGTGTCACACCCTACTTAAGGATACAATGCGACATTGGCCTTAGTGTCTCACTCTAGTAGTGAAAAAAGTGTGACATTGTGGAAAACGGTGAAGGAGGGTGTGAAACAACATAGAAATTTTAATTCCATAAGTGTGCATGCGGTTGTCGCACCTTTCGATGGGGAGAGGGTGTGGCATTGCTCAGATACATGAATTATGCTCACTGAAACTATGATTTCCCTCTTATTTGGCTTTTCTGGATTGCTCCAAGTAGATCGTCTTTGATACCATGTCAATGTTTCATGGAAACCTGCATAGGAGACCTAGCTAAAGCAAGTACAAACAAATCTTATCAATAAAAGGACAAGAGATGCAATATGGAAGAATGAGAAAATATATTCACACTACTCCAATGAGATAATCAATATTGTTTCAATGAATGAGTGATATACACTCATATAGGAAAGAACATTCCATAATTAAGAAAAGTGAACAAAAAATGTGCTTCTCTTAGGAATGCATGCATAATAGTGATGGTCTAAAATAAAAAGTCTAAAATAGACCTAGCTCCAGTTAACTACCACTGAAATAGTGAGTCAAAAATAGAAATATTTCAAACAATTATTACTCTATGAACCATTAATATAAGTCGCTTTTTAACCTGGTTAACCTCCCTAGCCTTTTCCTCTTGAAACTATTTGAGTGTCTAGGATGTACCCATTGATCGGGTACCTCAAAAATTCGTGCTTTTGACTGATTTTGAATTTTTGATGTCGTTCTTTAATAATAAAAAATCATGATACCATGACATGCAATAATCAAGAAACATGCATATATATATAATAATTTTTTCTCATGTCATGCACAACATTAATAATAAACAAGTATATTATAAACACGACATATAGATAATTACACAACAAAAAAATAATTTACAAGAAACACAGAGAACTTATGATTTAAAGAAAACTTCATTGACTGGCTACATATGTCATACATTCTAACCAACCTTAGGATTTGTTTCACAAAAACACTCTGAAACAGTCCACCCCTGAGCCAAGGCTATAAATCCACAAGGATGGGTTCCTAGGATGACTTTAAGTTCACACACCAGTCATCTATCAATCTGTCACAGTTTTCTCAACCGCACATCAAATCCTAGTTTTCCAACTCTCTTTCCCCCTCTGCCTCCACAACCCAAAGAAATGAACCCCCTTCTTTCCAATGAAGTCCCTTAGGTTGTTCCACTTCTTTCTGGGGTTCCAATGCTACTAATCAAGAAGTATCAATGCTGGAAACTCCAAGTATTCTTAGCTATGGAAAATTATTTCACAACTAACATCATTTTCAATTACACGATCATTAATTTCTTGTGGGAATAACCAATAGATACCTACAACCAACTAGCAATGGATTTCTACCTTCAACAATTCAATTCCATGCCCAAAACCAATAACAAAAGTGAGAAATAATGAATGAGGAAATAATGAAGAATGAGTGAGGAACCCCCCAACAACCAAAAACATGGTTTATATAATTACATGCAATAATAAACCATGTTGTCTCCTGAAGAATCTCACGTAACCACTTTTTCCAACTAATTCAAGGTGGGTGAATAAAATATAATAAAATGGCTTAGCCCCTTTATGCCCCCCTCTCGTGGAATCATATCCCCCTATAACTATTTCATTGTTTGTCTTGCAACTAGTGATGCATTTTTATTATTAAAATTCAAAGTATTACATTGTAAGGCTCTCCAGTCTTTCAATTTTCCGACACTTCAACCTTTCATCAAATAAAAAAAAAATACATTATTAATATAGGGACTCAAAACCAAGGTATTACATTCCCCTGCCCCTTATTTTGGCACTATATTTGGTTCATATCACCTTGCAGGTGTACATGTATTGTTGGGATAGGGATTGAACATAGAGGACAACGGATCCAAGAGAGCGGTGGTGTTGAAAGACACCATAGCACTCAAGCACAAGTCACTCAAGTAGAGCGAGAGTAGATCGCACAACATGATCAATAAGTCTGAGATGATCAATAATTGATGATAGAACGATCAGTAAGATCATCTATGTATAGGTTTGGTCATGGACCAAACTCAACAAACTTAAGTGAAGGCAGTTACACCTGTCCATAAAACATGGATCGGGAATCCATAAGTGGACATGGTCAACTAAGGGTTTAGTCAGATGTCAACCCAAATACTTGGTTGACCTAATCAATCTGAAGAGGTGAGGTTACAAAGGAATCACATGTTCCAACACCCCCCTGTAAACTAAGCTTGGAGGCAAAAAGTTTCCACAACATCCCCCCTTGAATTTGTTCTGACTGCAAAGGATAATCACAAGATGGTACAAAAAAAATCATGAGGATGTATGACACCATAAACATGGATCAAGGACAAAAATAAGTCATCCATTTCAAAACAAGTTTCAAAATCTATTTTCAAAACACGGTCCCAGTTGGTCAACCGACTAGACAACAAGATTGTTGATATTATGGTAGTTGTGGGAGGTATTTACCTCCATGTGTAAACGTGACAAGAATAGAATATTCCARGAAGAAATAAGAAATTCTAATGAGTTGGATAATAACCCTAGAAGACATGTTGACTCAAGAAGATAATTTGTATTAGGTTATTAGCCTCCAAGAGGAGAATTCGGCTAGAAGAAATAATATATACTGAACAGACWGATACCCAGAATGAGAAGTCGGCCCAGACAGTTAGCCAAAATCAATATAAATACAGGAGGCCAGTCTTCATTCTGGAAGGCAGTCTCAGAATTGCAGAGCAACACTTGTGCACACTGCAACACCCAGTTTTGTGCRCAGGTTTGGAGGAGAGTTTCCATTGCAGCTRCTRCAACTAGCAGATCACGTTTGGCTTGGACTATATCTTGGTTAGGGTTTGGACTATCTGATCAGCTCTTGTTRGTGTGATATCCTTGGGGAAATGTTCACTACCCTTTGTTTGGCTATCTATCCTAGGGTTTTCTTCTGGAGTGATTCTCTGTCAAGGTTAAGGTGCTCGGAGGGTGGCTTCGACCTATGGTTGGGTGACAATAGTGATATTGTCAATGGTAAAATGAGCACATCCATTATATTCTAACATGTTATGGGCCCACACCTCCTTCATTCAGTCTAACCGTTGGAAGGAAACATAGCCGTAAGGATATTAAGCTTGTTGAATAACTGTCGCTAGGGTTTCTAGTAGGAACAATCACCATAGCACTGCAGCTAGGGTTACTAGCAGGTGTAGTTGCAGAAAACCTAACCCTCTCATTGAGGCACCTTAAGTGAAGGGATTAACCTAATTTCCAGATAGATTAGTGCACCCTAGCCTAGCGCATCTCCTAATACTCTCAACAAGCCAAGACGTCAAGTTTGAGTTTTTGGTCAGATCTAGGGTTGACCAAGTCAAAGCATCCATGACTTACTCTATGAAGTCAAAAAACAAGTTAGATGGAGCTTCTAACTTCAGAGCATGGAAGACAAGGATTGACCTCATCCTTTCGAATAGTAAAGTATTGGATATTGTGAAAGGAAATATCGTGAAACTAGAGTTTGAAGAAGGAAAAGAGAAGGAACCGCAGAACATTGCAGTTATGGAGAAGTTCAAAGACGGTGACATCAATGTTATGATTATCATAGTGGACTCTATAAAAGACCACTTGATACCCTACATCTCCCATCTTGACTCATCAAAGAAGATGTACGATGCCCTAACAAACCTCTTCTCAGTCAGAAACATTGGACAAATAATGAGTCTGAAGAATGATCTCTGTGACATGAAAATGAATGATGATGACATCATAACATCATACTTTGTGAGAATCTCTCAGTTAAGAGATCAACTACAATCTATTGAAGAAATCATTTCAGAGAAGGACTTGGTAAACATAGTACTCAATGGTCTTCCCAAGACGTGGGATGCATTTTCCACAAGCATGAACACAAGGAAGGACTATCCTACATTTGAAGAACTTTGGATTTGTTGTACTCAAGAAAAATCCAACATCAGTGCACAAGAGAAACCCCAAAAGGAGTACGATGATCAAGCCTTCACAACAAGATTCAAGAATTTCAGGAACAAAAGGAAGTTTGGTTCAAAGAGGAAGACAAGTCAAGAGAAATATATTTCAGAAATACAATGCTTCAAGTGTCGAAAGTATGGTCACTACAAGAATCATTGTCCCGAGCTAAAGAAAAGGAAGGAGAAACACGAAGCATCAGTTTCCGAAGAAAAGGAACCTACAAAGAAGACTAAGCAAGATGAAAGAGACTTCTTCTTCTAAAGGTAACAATACTCTTCTTATTTCTTGTACATATCTTGTTTGCATAGTCTCTGTACATATCTTGTATATCTATCTCTTAGAAGATAATATGTTCCAGGAAGAACTATACTTATGGAAGAACAACAAGATAAGAATTGCTATCATTGTACAAGTCAGATAATACACATGAAAGGATGAAATACATCAAACAAATCATGTGGAAGCTATTACAAGATAAGTCGAAATCATAATCAATCATGAAGAGACTTAGAAGAGGCAAAGACAGAAAGAAGTCAACAATCAAGAGAAAATTGGAGAAAGACTTACGACATTTTGCAGAAGACAATAAGACGAAAACATGGACTCTGTTAGACGAAGAGAGCCAATTATATGCACTCATACATGAACCAAGTATTAAGAGGGAGCTAATCCTATGATCTATTAAAAATGATGAAGTATATATCCATGGTAGTAGCCATGGAAGACAGTATGTGTTCAGTTCAACCTCAAAAGAAGTCTTCTTCAAAGAGAAGCCTTAAAGTATCCCTAGTTGTACATCCACATCCATGATTCTATAATGAAAGGAAGAAGTGTAATTTTTAGGACATGGAATCTATAAGAAACTCCATGGACCCAAGAGCTAAAGAAAATATCAGGAAGAACATGAATATTCCAAGAAAGGAAGAGAAACCAGAACAACCAGTCATTAAGAATCACAAGATTACTAGCCTGATATGACCTCACTAAAAGAAATCAAGAAGAGGAACTAAAAGTTGTGATGAAGAACAATGTATATATGCAAGCATTGCAAGATCCAGAACTAGAGGTTCTCCCATTTGGAGGGATAAGACTATGATGATTACTTGTTCCAGTAAACCAGACATACATCTACATGAGTCATTATATCAGATGAATGCAAAGACTATTCTCCAGAGAAATTGAGCAAAGAGCGTATGAAGAGCAACCTCAAGGCTTTGAGGTATACCAGAAAGAGACCCTTGTATGCAGATGGAAGAAGACAACTTGGTAGAGAACCTCCAATGCACAACATAAGTGTGGTGAATATTTTCTATAACAGAGATATTGTATCAAGATGATTACTCAGAAGATCAGATCTCATGATGACAGAAGAAGTGCCACATGGATATGCTCCAGTTTTCCAACAATGATATACTTTATTGATCAGAGCTACATGAAGCCTTCAAAGAAAACTAGTGTTCCAGACTGAAGTACATTTGAAATCAAGCATTACATTATATGTGATGAAGTTGAGAAAGGAGAAAGTGGTTCTCCAATACATATCTCCACAAATAAGCAGATAAGAAAACATTTTGGTAAATCTTTTGTCCAAGATGAAAGAGTTTGTGTACTCAAGTTGGAGCTCGTGGAGACAACTTCCTTATTGAAAAAGGAAGATATGACTCCCAAGTTGGGAGGGAGAACTGATCTATTATTGATTGATGAACAATCGTTTTTCAGTTCGAAAAATGGTCCAGGATGAGTAGATTGTTTCTAGTTCGGAAAGTGGATTGAGATTTCTGACAGACATACATTTTCCAGTTCGAAAAATGGTCTAGATTATTGATGTACCATAGACAGTCACTTCCCATTGTGGTTAACATGGGAAGTGGTCTAGGCCAGTCTCTCTTCTTGAGGGTTACTCAAGAAGACTGGCCTGCCTCGCTGGACAACAATTTCCCATTGTGGTTAACATGGGGAATGGTCTGTTTTGGAGGTTGGTGTAGGACAATCATTTCCTTTGGAAATGGTCCCGACAGTCATTCCTTAGGGTGGATTCATTCTCTCTAGGTTGCACTTTGTTTAGTGTCGGAGGAATGGCCCAGGGTGGGGAATGGTCCAGGTTCAACAATCAGGGACAAACATTCCTTAGGGAAAACTCATTCTCTCCAAGTTACACTTTGTTTGGTGTCAGAGGAATGGCCCAGGGTGGGGAATGGTCCAAGCTCAGAAATCAAGACAGTTATTCTTCCTTGCTTGAGAAGAATAGTCCAGATAGCTCATCATTGATGTCTTACCTTTTTTAGGGCAGATGCTCTTCCAAGATCTCACAGATGTGAGTGGAAGAATGGCCCAGATCATTTATTTTATATTATAACATTGTTTCTGTGCAGGTTGATATCAGATGATTGTTATGAAGACCGTATGTTTCTAGACAGTAGATGTATACTACTATGGTGGATGTGTTCCATTGTTTGATCAAGTATCTGTGTGGTACTTGATGTGGTAGTGTACCACTAGATTGTAGTTGTGTACTACTATGGATAGACACGGTTGTTTTCTATTGAATGATATTGTTCTGATTGCCTTGAAGACTATCAATAGTGTTGAAAATAATTATCATCCAAATGAATGATGAACAGAGATTTCCTAGACAGAAAATGGTTCTGAACATTTACTCTTCTAGATTAGAAGAATGGCTCTTGTGTCACTCTATGGAGTGAGCATCATGTATGATTAATCAGATAGAGTATGGTTTCGAGAGATGATGCAAATGATGACACTGATGATGATGATGGTGCTCATGATCTAGTCATGAGATAGTCTATACAACTATGTTGATGCTACCAGGTGAATGGTATGTTTGTGCTCAAGACCATTACCTGTAATACCTCCCTAGCTAGGATGGAGTGTTGATATTATGGTAGTTGCAGGAGGTATTTACCTCCATGTGTAAACCTAGTGAGAATAGAATATTCCAGGAAGCAAGAAGAAACCCTAATGAGTTGGATAATAACCCTAGAAGACGTGTCAGCTCAAGAAGATAATTTGTATTAGGTTATTAGCCTCCAAGAGAAGAAGTCAGCCAAAAGAAATAATATATACTGAACAGAAAGATACCCAGAATGAGAATTCGTCCCAGACAGTTAACCAAAATTAGTATAAATACAGGAGGCCAGTCTTCATTCTAGCAGCAATCTCAGAATTGCAGAGCAGCACTTGTGCGCACTGCAGTGCCCAGTTTTGTGCGCAAGTTTGGAGGAGAGTTGCCATTGCAGCTAGAGATCACGTTTGGATTGGACTATCTCTTGGTTAGGGTTTGGACTATCTGATCAACTCTTGTTGGTGTGCTATCCTTGGGGAAAGGTGCACTACCCTTTGTTTGGCTATATAGCCTAGGGTTTGCTTCCGAAGTGATTCTTTGTCAAGGTTAAGGTGCTCGGAGGGTAGCTTCGGCCTATGGTTGGGTGACAATAGAGATATTGTCAATGGTAAAATGAGCACATCCATTATATTCTCACAAAGACAAAACTAGACAATCGATTAGGAGACCAGACAAGAAAACACCAATATAATTAGTTTTTTCAATCCAATAGTCTCTACCAATATAGACAGTCTTTGTATCCAAACAATCTCTACAATAGGTACAATAAGCAAAAGTGCATCTCCCAATAACACAGTTGAACATGGTTTAGTCGGTATCAACCATCCAGGTTAAGTCAACAAGAAGCATTCAAGTCAACACACAACTCATTAGTTGGGTTTACACTTCAACAACTTCAATTACTCCCCCCCTTAAACACAATTGAGGGGTCAAAGCATCAACAACCAATATAAATCGAAGCACACTCGTCGACAAATGCACAGTCAAAACACCTCCAATCGATTGTTAAGCCGGGTCGAATCCTAGTCGACCAATATCCCAGTCAAGCACCAGTCCACTGTCAAGTCGGGTCGAACCTATGGTTGACCACTACAAAACATCATCAATGAAGAGGAGTGTTGTACATCTGTACAACTAATGAAACACAATGGCAGGAACTCTTCAAACACCGGTTCAAATGTGCCCATGACCACTCATCAATCCAACCATAGTCAATCCTGGAAGTTGAAATGGGTTCATGGTTTTGTCTTTCATGTCTCTTCTGCAAAGATATAAAAGCATGAGTGCCATTATTTCTATTGCGAGGATGACGATAAGGAACAAAAGGATGTGTTGGATGATCAAGATATATAGGCTCAGGTTCAGGTGTACTCTCAAGAGTAGAACCACCCAATATATCAGCGACAACATCATTAGTAACAATATTCTTAGAATATGGTATGTCAAGAAAAACCATCTCAACAATTGGTTCAACAGTAGACTACTCTACCGAAAAATCAGTATGAACTCCTTCTGCAACAAACAAAACTTTCGTATTTGCAGCAAGTGAAGGTGTAGGAAAGGAGGCAATGACAACATCATATCCAAGACCTGTTCTTGGTGGAAGCATATCATGCATAATAGGAACAACAATATCTTGTCCATTCTTTCCAAGTCCTCCTCCAGTATATCCCATCTTACCTGTTCTTGGTGGAAGCATATCATGCATAATAGGAACAACCATATCTTGTCCATTCTTTCCAAGTCCTCCTCCAGTATATCCCATATAAGAAGTCAGGATCTTATAATTGTAGTGTGTTTTTCAAAGCTGGGTGAAACAACACAATCATTAGCTTCAAAGCATAAATTGACAACATATTTATTATAAACAGAAGCATAAGAAATGGATGATCTTTGTAGTTCAATAACATCAATTTTCTTCTCAACATTATGTTCAACAATTTGCAGGCCCTGAAGAGTCTCATCCTTCTCAGTCAGCTGCAGAAAAATGGCATCATAATTATCTTTTAATGCATGATACTCATCAAACAACTGATTGTTATCTTCTTGGAGAGGAGCATCTTCTTCAAAAATCTTATTAATGGAGGTCTGTAAGTGGGCAACCTCATGAGTCAGTTGGGTATTTTATTCCATTAGATGGATAATATTTGTGCCCATTGTTGTATGAGGAAGGGATTTCATGTCTTTTTCCAATTCTTAAAGAAGGTTGGAATTTTCTTCAAATTCATATGCAAGGGTCTAAAAAATCCTACAACAGTGTTCCCCATGGTAGAAACTCTTCTGCAGTGCTGAGTCACAACAATGTGGAACACGTCTTCTGCCTATTTTAACTAATTTTTCAGTCCTACATTTTCTATCTTCAAAGAAACATTTTCACAAGATAGGGCTTTCACCTCTTTCATGAGATCATAGACAAGATCTTTTTTATCACTAAAATCATCCACCAGTTATTAGAAAATGGTTTCCATGGTCTGCTCCAGGTCAACAATTCTCCGAGACATTTCATCAAACCACTGCAAGGACTCTCTTCAATTCAATGTTCAATCATTGGTTCTCAGTGTGTAAATGTGTAATGACATTTTGCAAGGTGATGACTTCTCCACGAAGTCAACTGTGAGATTCTTCCAAGGAAAGGGCCTTTTTCTCATGGATTTATTCCAATTTTTGAAGCATGAGAGCTTCATCTTCGTCACATGCCCACCATTAATATCGGGAAAGATCAAGAAAATAAATGGAAAATCGACCACAACCACAGAGTTGGCTTACCAATCGGTTTCTCACAAAATCAGTTTGTTGGTACATAGAATGTCAAACTCACATTTGGCCATACACCAATAAAAACTAGTCGAACTGTTGAATACAACTATTTATAGCAGAGAATGCAATAGGAAGAGTCACACACAGATACAAAATGAAAAAGGACAAAATATACCATCAGAGAAAGAAAAAACTCAGTTAATCGTCAGTCTACGGGCATCGGTCGAAAGAAGGTTGGTCGAATCCATGCATGCAATTCAATCGACTTAGAGAGATCGTCAACTTGTCTGCTAGTCGATTCAATGGATACCAGTCAGGCGAGTCGGGTCAAATGACCAACCAACCAAGGTCGATTCGAGGGCAACAAAAAGCCCACATTATGTAGTTAGAGGAACCCCTAATCAATTCGGGTTGAAGGAGGCGAACACCATTGAGGGTTTTGACCACACCAATCCTTCCCTCCACGCTAAGTTCAAGTCGATTCGACCAATGGATCGATTTCCAGGCGTCCAAACAATTTCTGGTGGAGTTGGCTCCAAATTCAAACACAAGCAAGAGGTCGAACCACCAATAGTTGGAAACTTCCACAATCTATCCTCGAGCCATTCAGTTGACACACTTAATCATGTTCTCAAATCGTGACAAGGAAATAGAATAGGCGCCCAAAGACAAGTAGATCTCCGTCAACAAATTGTACGAGTGGTTGGCATAAGTGTGAGGGAAACATTCAGCCAGTGTTAATTCGATGCCAAGGGAAGCTGATAATGGGCGACCAAACAAAAAAGAATTAGTTAAATGATCCAACTACCAAGCAACGGAACTCAAGAAACCCTAGCCAACTCCAACAAGGAGATCACGATAACAATTATGGGCAGAACCCCGTCAATCTCAACCAATCCATATGAGAAGAGTTGTAAATTCTCGATAACCCAAATCAAGCAGTGGGAATTCCTTCATTCGAAGATAACAAATTGAGAAAATGGCTTCAACATTGTCTTGTTTGAATCTGAGTCTATTCTATGATCCCGAGATCAAGAAACCAACAACTCTGATACCATGTTGGGACAAGGATTGAACACAGAGGACAATGGGTTCGAGAGAGCGGTGGTGCCGAAATACACTGTAGTAGTGAAGCACAAGTCGCTCAAGGAGAGAGAGAGAATATCTCTCGAGATGATCCATAATCGATGAGAATATCTCTCGAGATGAGCAATAATTATGAGATCAATAATCGATGATACACAGATTAGTCTATATATAGGTTTAGTCATGGACCAAACTCAACAAACTCATGTGAAGGCAGTGGCACCAATCCATAAAACATGGATCGGAAATCCATAAGTGGACATAGTCAACCAAGGGTTTAGTCAGCGGTCGACCCAAATACTTGTTCAACCCAATCAATCTGACAAGTTGAGGTTACAAATGAACCACATGTTCCAACATATATATAGAATTTTTTATCAAAAACTCAAAACAAACTATGAGTATTTCTCCCATATTGTATCTTTCAATTCCCATGTCACTTATTCATGGTTGTAGCATGTCCACTGAACCTTTACCTTCCTTATGGATTTGTTTCAAAGCACCATGACCTTCATGTTTAATATACTCATTGGTTTTACATGAAATTATCCGTCTGACTCTACCTGAATCAAAGTCTAATCAATGACATGGTTAGGATCATGCAGATATTTTTTCAACAAAGATACATGAAATACATTATGCACATTCATGGAAGTAGGCATTGCAAGAATCTATGCAATTGGCGCTATTATGTCCAATATGTCTAATGGACCACAAAATTTGGTTGTTAACTTGGTACAACTTCCCAACTTCAATGAGCTCTTTTTGAGCTTCACTTTAAAAAATATATGCTCTCACACTTCAAATTCTCTAATTTTCCTACTCTTATCTGCATAACTATTTTTCCTATCTTGTGTTTCTTTCAAATTCTTCTTAATTTTAACCATCTTCTCTTCCATTTCCTTGAGCAATTATGGCCCAAGTAATACTATGTTTGTTGGGTTGTCCCAACTTACTAGAGTATTGCATTTTATACCATACACAACTTCAAATGGGCTCATGTTCAATGAATCTTGATACCCATTCTTGTAGGTAAACTCAGCCAAATACAAATAATATTCCCACTTAGATGGTTTATCCATCACATACATTCTTAACATGTCTTCAATCACTTGGTCGACTCTCTCTGTTTTCCCATATGACTGTAGATGGTATGTTGTACTAAAATTCAGATTTGTATCAAATCCCTTAACAATCCTCTCCAAAATTTTGAAGTAAAATTTGAATCTTTGTCTGAAACAATTTCCTTAGGTATTCCATGCAACCTAACAATTTCCTTCATGTAAATTTCTACAATATTAGTTTTCTTAGGAGTTATCTTTACTGGAATAAAACAAGCATTCTTTGTTTATTTTTACTGGAATAAAACAAGCATTCTTTGTTTATTTATCCACCACTAACATTATTGAATCATGTTTCATTTCTATCATGGGAAATTTTGTGATAGAATCAATGGTTATCACTTCCCATTTCCACTCTAGAATTGGAAATGGTTGTAGAAAACTTGTTGGGTGTCTATGCTCAACCTTCATTCTTTGACATTCCATGCACCTGGAAATGTAATCAACAACATCCTTATGCATTCCTGGCCAAAAGTATTGGCTTCTTATTGTTTCAATTTTTTTCCTGATAACCTGAATGTTCAGAATATGGAACAATATGCATTATTTTAACACCAATTTCCTTAGTTATTCGGAATTAGGAACATAATTTTTTGTATGCATAATGATGTAGCTAATAAGCTTTGATTCATTCATGATATCTAAAAACCACGCAAACACACGAGAATGGAAAATAACTGTATTTATTTCTTCTCCATCCTAACTATTACAATCGAAGTTCAACCCCTTATAACTATTATCTGAGATTTTCAAAAACAGTTAATTTTAGAAAAACAGTTAATTTTAGAAAAACAACTAATTTTAGAAAATTCTCGCAAAACTCTAAAATTGACCCATAACTAAAAGATAACTAGAGTGACATTGCTTGTCATCTATCTTTTCTAATTATATGCATAAACTAAGAGATAATTGATAATCACTAATTTAAAAATCCTTGAAAAACACTAAAACTCCAACTTGAGGCCTTATATAAAGGAATTTGGCCCCGAAAAAGTGTCGAAACGAGGTCCATTCTCTTCGAGACATAACTCCCTGTAAAATTTCAACCCAAATAGATAACCAATTCAAAATTTATGACCCTCGGAAATCCCTACATCACATAAGTATTCCATCTTCTTTCATCTTATACACTTTAAATTTATGTTATACATCTTCTTGCTATAAACTTTCTTTTACCTGTAGTTAATGCTAGTATGTAACAACATCTAAAATCCTTCTCTTTAAATATGAAATATGCACACTAATGGTTGTAGCATGCATGATATGTACCCTTCTGCTAAGTGCATCAACAACTTTAGTTTCTTTTCCTTTGATATGCTTAATTTTGAAATTCATACTAACTTGAAAATTCCAGTCATTTTGTTTTTTTGAAATTTAAAGTTGATTGTTCAAACATATATTCCATACCACTGTGTTCTATCATCAATTCAAATTTCTTCCCAATTAAGTAATGCCTCCAAATATTCAATGCATGAACTATGGTAGTAAATTCCAAATCATGTGTGGCATAGTTTCTCTCATGTTCTTTACGTTTTCTAGACTCATAACTAATCACATATCCATTTTGAGTGAGGACTCCACCAAGTACTCATTTGCATGTATTTATGCATACCAATTTTTTTTCATTTGGATCAACAATCTTCAAAATAGGTGCATTGGTAAGTAACTCTTTCAATAAATGAAAACTTTCTTCACACTTTGTTGTCCATTCAAACTTAATTCCCTTCTTTTGTAATGATGGGATGAACAATCTTAGAGAATCCTACTATACATATCTTATAGTATTCGACTAATCCCATAAAATATCTAACTTCTAAAAAAATAGAATTTGGTGTTGACCATCCTCTAATGGCTTCAATCTTCTTTGGATCTACTTCTATACCTTCCTCTGAAATTATGTGCCCCAAATAATAGATTTGTTCTTAGTAAAAATAGCACTGGCTTAGATTGGTATATAGTCGATGCTCCCTTAGCACTTGTAATACCAATCTCAAGTGATGTTCATGTTCTTCCTTTTACTTGTAATAGATAAGTATGACATTCAAGAACACAATGACAAAATTATCCACATAGTTTTTTAACATGTCATTAATTAAGAACATAAAGATATCTAGTGCATTGTTCAATCCAAATGGCACCAGTACAAATTCATAATGCCCATACCTAGTTCTAAAAGTTGTCTTAATGATGTCTTCATCCTTGATTCTCACTTGGTGATATCCTTATCTTAATTATATCGTTGAAAATGTATTTTCTCCTCTTAGCTGATCAAAACGGTCATCAATTCTGGGTAGAGGGTATTTTTTCTTCACAGTGGCCAATATTTCATCCCCTCAATTTTCTTAGGATCAACACTCACACCCTCCCCACTAACAATGTGTCCTAGATATTTCACTTTGGAAGCATCAAAAGCACATTTATAACATTTGAGGAATAGCAAGTGGTTCTGGAGGAGTTATAAAACCTTATCCACATATGCCACCAAAGTTTTGTTGTAAACCAAGATGTCAAAAAAAAAAAAACCATGACAAAATGGCATAAAAGGGGCTGAAAGATGTGGTTTATGAGGACTTGTGTGGAAGGTGAATTGAAAAGAACAAAAGGTATCACCAAAAACTTGTAATGACCTTCGTGACTATAGAAAGAAATTTTGGAAATATTGGCTTTCTTCATATGAATTTGGTGATAACCATAGCGAAGATCAAGTTTGGTGAAGAACTATGATCCATGTAGTTCATCTAAGAGATCATCAATAATCCGAATGGGAAATTTATCTTTGACTTTCAAGTTTTTAAGAGTTTGAAAATTGAGTTCTATGCACCAAGTGCCTTCTTTTAATAACTTTAACAACTAGAGAAGAGTAGGGGTTGGTACTAGGACAAACAACACCTACAACTAAGAGCACTTAGACATTTTTTTTTTTTCATTCTTTTGGGAAAAAGGATGATGATAGGGGCTTGCATTGGGTGGAAAGCTACTTGGAAACAATGTGATGCTATGATCATTCTCTCCACATAAGGGTGGTAATTCTTGGGGAATTTCAAATAATTTTGGGTTTTTTTCAAAGACTAACTACAAATATGGATAAATTGGATGAGAATAATATTCCAAGGCTTGAATAGCATGGAATCGTGAAATAATGCTAAAGTGACCCCTTCTTAAAATCCTTTCCATACGATGTGAGATAATTATTTCTAGAGAGTCTGCTTTGATACCTTTTAGGATGTAGGAATTTCCATCCTTCTGAAAACTAATGTCTAATTCTAGGAAATACATGGTGATGGGGCCTAATGTTCTCCACCATTCAACACCCAAAATAATATCACATCAACCCATTTCAATGGAAAATATGTAAGTTTTCAGGGAATACTCACCCATTTGAAGTTTCACATTTTCACGTTGGCCCCCACATTTCATAGATCCCCCACTAGCAATCATAATTTGAAAGTTTTTAACAAATGGATATCGCAGTGTGTTTCTTGGAAAATGCTAGGATGAAATAAATTATGGGCATTGTTGTTTTCAATTAAGACAATAACCTTATTCTACTTGATATTGTCTGATGAGAAGAAATATTGGTCAAATAATGAAGGGATATTTGGGGTTCTTCACCTGGTTGGTCAGGAAGAGGAACCTCCCCAATAATGGGAGTGACTTCCTCCTAATTCCTACGATCAACTTCATCATCAAAAATGTAAAAATGACCATAAATAAATTATATTTCTTACATTTATGCCTTTGAGAATATTTTTCATCACAGTTGTAGTAGAGATCCTTAAGTTAGCATTTTTCCATTAAAGCCCATGTAAACGTGTGAACCTTAAGGGTTGGGGCATGTTATTGAGGAGACAAAGCATTTGGGCATGGATATGGAGCAAAGTTGGCATGTTTGGATTGAGCATAGGATACAACTTGTGCATGATGATAAATTTGAGTAGCCTCCAACCAAGTAGCAGTGTGGTTCATCTCTACTTGGGCTATGATTTCATCCTTGAGGCCAGCAATAAAGCATTGCTTAAACAATTCATCATTTAAATTTTATGTTCTAATAGACAAAAATTCAAAATAATAAATATAGTCTTCCACCATACAACTTTGGAGAAATTTGGTAAGACAACCCAATTTTTTTTAACTCTAATAAAGTGAGAAAATAGGGCTTTCACAAAATGCTTCCATGTAATAACCTCAGGAGATGCTTTTTTATGCCACTACCACCACTGCTAGAATTCCTTATTTAGATAGAGGACACCAATATGGAATTTCAATAAGTCATCCACTATGGCATGAAGGGAAAATTAGTGTCCCTGTAAGGTACCATATGTAATATATATGCAGAAACATGAATATTTAGCAAATATCAATGGAAGAATAGAATATTGAGAAGAGAAACACCAGAAATGATACCTTTATTCCAGAAAGAAATCTTCACTTGCCTCTTCGAGGGAGAAACCTCTGGCAGAGCAGAGCTCTATTACAATAATTCTCAAGACAAAAAATTATCATGCCTCCTACTCTTGTTTATACTAATTCTATCTTCTAAAGAACATTCTAGAGGAAGATCTTTCTAGAAGTGAAAGATTCTATTAGGTCTTCTTACATTGACTTGTTCACATTTATTAAATAGGCCTGATAAACTAATGTCGACATTTATCACATGGAAAATATATTTTTCTACCTACGTGAGGGGTTAGGGATGTTAAGTCCCTAATATGCCCCACCCCTTGAAAAATAGCCTTGTCCTCAAGGATTGAGATGAGAAAATTGTTGCAGAATGGTGATGGGATCCTAGGTGGCATTTTCTGGAGTTGTATCTTTCCACTGCACTAATACTTCCTTGATGCTGTGCTAACAGAGATGACAATCGTGTTGGTCCAAGACTGCTTGGGGTTGCAACCAAATGGAACCTTCTTCATCCAAATCAGGGAGATTGATTTGAATTTGGAACTCATTTCCAATCACCTTATTTAAGCATGAGACATGAAAAATGTGATGGATCTTAGAATCACTAGGCATAGATAACTGGTAGGCAATAGGCCCCACTTGCTTGAGAATTGTATAAAGACCATAAAATTTGATAGAAATCTTGTGACAATGTTCATCTTTGAGTGAAGTCTGCTTATAAGGTTGCAAACAAAGAAACACTTGGTCCCCTTCAACAAATTGACATTTAGAATGACCTTGATCGACTTGTTGCTTCATGTGATTATGAGCCATCACTGAATTTTCTTTGAGGGTACAAAGAATGGCCTCTCATACTGTAAGATGTTTTTCAACCTCTTGAACCTTCGAGACACTTGGAATTTATGAGAGAACCGGTGGTGGATTTTGTCCGTAGACTACTTCAAAAGCAGTCATGTGAGTAGTTGTATGGTAATATGTGTTGTGCCACCATTCAACTAGGGGTAACCACTAAGCCCACTGATTTTTTCTATCAGATGAAAAACACCGCAAATATCTTTCCAAACGCGTATTGACAATTTCATTTTGGCCATTAGTCTGAGGATCATAAGTGGTGCTAATATGTAATTGGGTGCCCTGTAGCTTGAACAATTATTGCCAAAAATTGTTGGTGAACGTGGGATCCATGTCAAAGACAAAAGAATGAGGCATGCCATGAAGTTTGAAGATATTATCCATGAAAATTTGAGCCACTTTGGATGCAGTGGATGGATGTTGAAGAGCACATAAATGAGCATATTTGGAAGTACGATCAAACACCACCATGAAGATTGATTTATTGCCATATTTAGGTGGCCCACAATGAAATCCATAGAAATATCCCACAAAATAGAATGGGGAATCGGAAGTGATTGGATTTTGCTTGTTGTTTTAACTATTTCTTCCTTCGGCCACAAATATGTGGAATTCATGTTTCATACCATCCTAGAAAAAAGAACGTTTGACCCTTTCACAGGTTTTGGTAAACCTTGAATTCCCAGTTGTGGGTGAAGCATGAAGCTCAGAAAGCACCATGGATTTAAGTTACAACTATTTGCCTAAATATAGATGGACTTTGTAGAGAAGCTCATTCTTATGCCAAGAGTACCCTTGATAAGTTGGATAATTCTCTTGCAATTGTTGGATCAAGTGAGAAATTTTGGGGTCTTGTAGCCATTCCTGACGAACAACTTGGAGCCAATCTGGTACAATGAAGGAGAGGGAAAAGAGGGACCCTTCTTCTTCATACTTTTGAGAAAGAGCATCAATGACCACATTTTGTTTTCCCTTCTTGTAAATTATCTCATAATCATAGCCAAATAGCTTGGTTACCCATTTTCATTGCTCCGGGGATGAAATGCTTTGTTCCATAAAATACTTGATTATATGGTAATCAGTTTTAATCTAGAATTTTTGCCCCAACAGATAAGGATTCTAGAGATCCACGACATGGATAATAATCAACATTTCCTTTCATAGATTATTGGCCCAAATGTTTATCTGAAATTTGTTTTCTAGTGGCCAAAGGCCTACCATCTTGCATGAGGACTGCCCCAATTCTTTTTCCTGGAGCATCACATTTGAAGACAAAAGTCTTGGTGAAGTTTGGAAGTGCCAAGACAAGAATCATGCACACGGTCTCTTTCAAGGCGTGGAAGGATTGATCAGTTGTTGGATTCCAAGTGAAGGCATTCTTTTTAAGGAGAGTAGTGAGAGGTGATGCAATCTTTCCATAATTCTTAAATAAATTACGATAATAACCTGTTAAACCAAGAAAACCACACAAGCTCTTAAGAGTTTTAGGGCGAGGCCAATTCTGCATAGCTTCAATTTTCTTAGGATCCACTCTTACACCATCCTTTCCAACAATATGGCCCGGG
The DNA here is from genome assembly GCA_009831015.1 of Picea engelmannii. Taxonomy (NCBI): domain Eukaryota; kingdom Viridiplantae; phylum Streptophyta; class Pinopsida; order Pinales; family Pinaceae; genus Picea; species Picea engelmannii. The sequence goes on along the minus strand of ML806994.1, from coordinate 41,471 downwards.
TAATCCACTTCTTAGGCTCCAAAGGCACATTTAGATTGTTTGAGTAAAAGTCGGTGCTGAGAGAGTAGATGGAGAACTTGATCCACATGGGTGAGATGGGATGTCCAAGTTTTACTATATATGAGAATATCATCAAAGAAAACTAAGATAAAATGAAGGAGAAAACAACAGAAGACATGATTCATGAGACTTTGGAAAGTGGAGGGGGCATTACACAAGCCAAATGGCATGAACAAGAACTCATAGTGACCCTCATGAGTTCTAAAGGAAATCTTGGGAATGTCTTCTTGTTTCATACATATCTAGTGGTAGCCAGAACGGGATCAAGTTTAGTAAAGTATTGAGCACTACTCAATTCATCTAAGAGATCATCAATGTTAGGAATGGGAAACTTGTCTTTGATGGTGATTTTAGTGAGGGTGTGAAAGTATGGACACATGTTCCAAGCACATTATTTCTTGAGTATTGTGACCATAGGAGAATAATAGGGAATGGTACTAGAAAGGGTAACACCCACTTCGATAAATTCTTGAACTATTTTCTCAATTTCATTTTTCTTGGAAAACAGATGACGATAAGGGAGAACATTGGGAGGAATACTTCCCGGGACAAGAGGAATGGAATGATCATGAACACCATGGGAAGGAGGAAGTCCCTGGGGAGTGGAAAAAACAACTTAGTGTTTGTATATGGTAGATTGGAGGTCAGGATGCATGGAGGGTGTCTCAACTACTTGAATGGAATGGAGTTGGGAAATAATACTCAAATGACCTTTTTTGAAAATATTTTCCATTCGATGGGAACTGATTCTCTTAGGGGAGCCTATTGTGATTCCTTGGAACTGATATTGTTGTCCCTCATGTTGGAATTGTATGGTTAATTCTTTAAAATCCATGAGAATGGGGACCAAAGTATGTAACCATTCAGCACCGAGCACAATGTCACAACCTCCCATGTCGATAACAAACATATGATATTTTAGGTAGTACTTCCCAATTTATAGGCGTACATTTTTACAATGCCCGCCACATTTCATGGAACTGCCATTGGCTATCATGATTTGAAAATTATTGACGACACAAATATAGCAATTGATTTCCTGGGCAATGCGGTGGTGAATAAAATTATGGGTGCTTCCACTGTCAACAAAGATGATGACTTTCCCATGCTTATTATAGCCAATTATCTTAAGGGTTTGGGGAGCAGAGAAGCCAGTGAGGGCATGCAGTGAAATAAATGGTTCAAATTTTGGTGGGTTAGCACGTGCAGTAGTAGCATCTAGAGAGGGTATCTCTTCAACAGGGAAAAATTCAACTTCCTCTTCAACAACATCCTATAAAATGGCCATAAAAATATTTTGTTCCTTATACTTGTGCTTGAGAAAATATTTTTCATCAGAATTATAGCAAAGACCCTTCAATTGGCATCCATCCATTTATGCCCAAGTTAATTATAGACCTTGAGAAGAGTGGAAGGGGGGGTAGGATTGGTGGGTCGAGGGCGAGGAATAAAAGAGGGTTTTTTGTTCTAGGAAAAAACAACATGTTTTTCTTCTTTGGCTTGCCCTATAAGGGTCATTGGAAATCTCTCTCTCATGTGTTATGCTTGGAAGGTCACTTGTCGATGGTTTTTGTTGATTTTGGATGGAAATGTATGCAATTAAGTTTTTATCTCATGGTTTCTTGGATGAATTAAGTGAATTTTATGCAATTTATTCTTATGTTATTAATGTTTCATGGTAATTTTGTTATTTTATGCTAGACATATTTCTTGGTGAAACCCTAAGAGAGGAACATAAGTTCTTCTTCCTCTCACAAGTTTATTTTGGTCCAAAATTTGTGAAAATATCCTTGATAGGGCTAGAAACCTAAATCCCTAAAGTGATATCACTTTAGGATTTTAGCCCTAGACTTTTGCTATTTGACCTAATTGAAGCTACAAGAGGGTAGGAACGATTTCTAGGGCCTAAACATGCTTGCACCCTTGAAATCCTTCTCCTCAAAATTCAAAGCCTAAGGCCTAAATGTGCTTGCACCTTAGGGTTTGAATCCTACCTCTTGGTTGCAATTAGATCAACCTTCAAGCTTAGTTGCATTTGTTGTTATAAGACTCCATAACCCAATAAAGGCATTGATCTAAGAATTATCTCTCTTTGTGAATTGATTAACTCTCTCAACTCTCTCAAACTCTCTATTAACTTTACTAACACTAACATTGGAAAACTCATTATATTTCTTGTTGTCGCTGAAAATTTTTTCTACAACCATCTCAAAACAGTTTAATTTGTTGCATACACTCTTGTAAAGGTGGCCTAACTCATTTATAAATTGCATCTAACAATTAGATAACGTTCTAGTAGATGTATGCTAAGTTTTCATGGTTAATTGTTGCATTTATGAGAATTAACTATTGTTTTTGTTACAAATCATTTATTGTTGTTATAAAATTATTATCGTTGAAAATTTGTATCAGCCAATGCAACGTATCTTGTATAGTTTCATAAGAGTTCATTCTTGCATTATTTATCTTGGAAATTGTTACATGCATTATGTAAAGTGTTCTTGTTTCGAGAAGGTACTCAAACAAATTCACACTTCTTATCTTTCCTTGACCTACACCAATATTTCGGTGATCAAGAGAGTGGGTGGTAGGCTTGGCTACAATACTTGTTATTTGATCCCTTGAGGTCACTAGAAATCCTCTCTTTTGGTGGACCTCTTCCATCACTAAAACAAGGAAAGTTTTTACTAAGGTGACAATGGTAGGATCTTCCATAGTTACACAATATTTGGGAGTCTTGTTTTGGGCTTTACATAAGTACAAATCCTGCGATAACATCTTGGCACCATTGTCGAGGAGGATTGATTCATTCTCCTAAACTACATATCTTGGGTAAACTTCTCATGAAGCCCTTATCTTACAAGTTTACTTGGAGACTCCACTGAAGTTAGTTCCCTTACCTTTCTTTGATGATCCAAAGGGGATCATCTGGTGACTCCATTAACATATTCCAAGGTGTCATCCTACTCTTAACTTTGTGATATTGCACATTTTAAAGTAATGAAATTATGGCACATTCCTCACTTCACGAAATGTTTCCCTCCCTGGATATTGAGGATACTTTGGGATACCCAAATCACTTTTCTCTAGGATGGGGGAAAAATTGTCCAAAATTTTATGGAGACACGTCCTTGGCTATCACCCATGTTGTGAATTTTTTAAAGTATGTTTCAGAGATAGATGTCAGACATCAATACATGCTAATAAGATTGTTTTTTCTATCTCTACAAATAAGACAAAAGGTGGCCCCCGAGAACACAAATATATGAAGACATTCTCCATGATCTCACGGTGGCCCTCCAAAGGGAAGGGTTATCTTCTGAACTTGTTGAGGAAGATGAAGAATCCTTTGAAAAACAAGAATTTGAAGAGAAGATTCATGAAGAGGGATACCAATCTCTCGAAGAGGAGAAGGAATCACCTCATGAATTCATTTAGTATAATGAATACATGATTGAAGAATGATAACCTGGAAAGGTGAGTCATGAGAAAGATTACCAAACACACGAACATGAGTTTCCTTGTGAATATGTCTAAGAAGAACACTTTGATAGATCACACCATGTTGAAGACCTAATCCATGAAGAGGCTCCTCATGAAGACAAAGCCATGATATCTTCTCCTCTATTCAATGAAGTCATGCAAGCTTCCATTCATCATGCACATGAAGAAGAGAACATGGTGAGTTATACTCCTTTCCAAAACTTCGATGTTGCTTTATTCCATGATTAAGAAAGTGAAGAATTTCTAAAGGAGCCCTTGGATGCACTAAATCCTTCATGCTATAATGAAAGTGATGACGTGATTAACAATATTGATGACTTTATATATGTTGGGAGGTGTAAATGGGATGTGACTTGTTATGGATTTAATGAAGATCCCATTTATGATATTGAAGGTCGTTTTCAATTTTTGTTGTTAGAACAACCATATATGATTGTTATTGATTTAGATGTTTGGAAACAAGAAGATGACATGATTACATATTTGTTCTAGCCACCCAGGGATGAATTATTGTAGCATTCTCATGATTATTTTTTACCATATCCTGAGAGGTTTGATACATATTCTTTTGAGAAAGAGTTCCAACCACCATTGTGCTCTAACTTTAAAGGACATGATTGTCATAGAGAAATATTTTTGTGATGATATATTTCACCCTTTTTATTTTTCACCTTTCTATTCCACTATAGACATGGTTGGGAGTTTTCCTCATGATAGTCACTTTCCTGTGGGACAGAGTTTTTTTCAACCTATGGTTAGTTGTAAGGGTTTTTAGTTTCACACAAAGGCCAACAATCCTTGGGTTGGGAGATTTTTTGTTTTCTCTAGGCATGGTTTGATCCCTCATCTTTCCCTCTCTCCTCCCATAGACAACCTTAGAGTGTTCCTTAGGTTCCTTATCATACCTTCTCGATCTTCGAGTGATGGCCTTGTAGTTGAGGATGAGGATCTTCCTTTGTTTGACTCTTTCTTTGTTTGAATATTTTATCCTTGTCCTGGGATAGATAGGGCATTATTGTCATGCCTCCTTCCATGGCTTTGTCCCTCCCTCCCGCATCCATGAGTTGGATTTTATGACTATTTATGGCATGATGTATATCCCGACTCATGATATTTTTGTGCTTAACTACTCCTTATTTTGGCTTATGATGAAGCATAGGGGTATATATTCTAATAAGAAGTTGGGATGGTTTTACTAGTTATATGATTATACCTATCATTTCAACTAACACGGATTAGTGTAGGTAGGGAATTTGCATATTGCATTGCATTTTTATATATGTTGCATCGTGCATTCATGCTAATGTAGCTTGCATATTCTTATATATGTTGCATTTCCATTTATAGATAATGAATACATGTTAGGAAATTGCATTTAATCACTGAATATTTTGCTTTATCATTTTGTAGCTAAGGACAATTTTCTTTTCAACATGGTTTTGGATTTATCATTGATAGTCAGTGGATCACATCCACCGGCAGATACTTATATAGTTATTTGTTGGTTGAAGTGGGTGTAGGATTATAGTTCTTGGTCAACCATAGATGTAAAGGTTCTCATGCGCTCTACGGTGAGCACATGTCCCCATGTTGGAGCCATATGTTACCCCCCATGCCTAGGGGTAACTAGAGGAGATAAGGGCTCATGGCCCGCAATGAGAACATGATCTGGACCATCATGATGATTAGCATGTCCAAGAATGGCATCCCAGTAGCCCCCCTTATTTTCCTCCCAGCACAAATCAACCAAGGCTCATCACATTCAAGCAACCCAGATTATGGGACATGGTAAGTTATTGTCACCATGGGGTATGTTAGTCCATTTTTTATGCAGAGAGTTTTGCTTAATTTTTCAGGCATTTAGATGATGATATTTGGTTGAAGTTGGATAATGGATCACTGGATTGGAAAAATGTGTCAATTTCCTAGTTTCACCTTGGTGGTCAGCTTTTATGCCCTAGTATCATGTTGTCACCACCCAGAGAAAGGGGGTAATACTAGGGGGCCTACTGTTAAATTTTCAATTTACAGATCTGATAATTATTTCCTTATGATTTTAAACAAAATTTTATGCCACAGTTATCATAGAATAATTACACACAAAATCTCAACCAAAAATAACTGCAATGGAAACAACATAATCATAGAAAGATAGCCATGCACAGTAGACGCAAGATTTTACCCTAGGAAACCCAACCTTGGGAGAAAACCCAAGAGCTTTTCTTAAGAAGAATTCAAGCCAGAAAGTACATCACCATAAAATGAAGAAACCCAACACAAGATAATTGTGCCCTTGTATGAGGAAGAACCATCAAGGATAGCGCACTACAAAATAAATGTTAAGATACTCCAAAAAATAACGCACCTCAAAGATATCGCAGCTAGAAAATGCACATTACAACTAGAAATTGGGTACTACGCACTGCAACAGACAACTAGGGATTGTGCACTATAACTGTCAATTGGGAACTGCTCACTGCAATTGGAAACTGGGAACTGCGCACTGTAAATGGAAACTGTGAACTGCGCAACTGGATAAATCACACTTGATGAGAAGAGTTGTGTTGTTTTTCAAGTGAAATGATCCAACCTTTATTTATAAAGTTCGAGTCACCTTCAATTTCCTTATTGGGCCAACTTCTTCTTTTGTCTTCAACTTCTTCTTTAATGTTTTCCAGGGTTTCTTCAATGGTTTGTCTTGTCTTCTTGGAATTTCTTCTTCACTAGAAAAGTTTCCCATGAGCCTTGTTGATGTATCATCTCCTCACATGCACATCTAATTAACATAGGGCTCTAATTTTTAGTAGATCCACCGAGAAGCCCCTCATCACAAGGGATCTCTAGAGCCTATATCTTTAACATTAGACTAGACTTGTAAACAAATCCCCTATAAAAATAGATCACTCCATTCTAGAGCAGACAATGTGAGAGCATATCGAATCTTTATCACTCCTCGTCATATCAACATGACTATTAGGAAAAAGACTACACCTGGTTCATTCACCACTAGCCAAATCAACATGGCCTCGTGAGTGAATGTATCATTCTCCCTTGGTCAAAACAACATGACCAATCTGGGAGAATGTCTTTCCGATGTTGCTAACTGGAGAAACATCAATATCCTAAGCCATTCACCACTAGCCAAATCAACATGGCCCCGTGAGTGAATGTATCATCCTCCCTTGGTCGAATCAACATGACCAATTTGGGAGAATGACTGCCTGATGTTGCTAACTGGAGAAACATCAACATCATGGGTCATTCACCACTAGCCAAATTAGCATGGCCCAGTGAGTGAATGTATCATCCTCCCTTGGTCAAATCGGCATGACCAATCTGGAATAATGTCTGCCCAATTATGAAACATCGACACTCCCTCTCAACGAAGGATACATTCTGCATCACGCCAAGCTTGTCTCTGAAGTATACAAACTTTGCCCTAGACATAGGCTTGGTGAGAATTTTTGCAATCTTCTCATATGTGGATATGTACTGGAGATTTATTTCTCCCTTCTATACCATGTCTCAAATGAAGTGATATTTGATATCAATGTGCTTCGACCTGTCATGAAATATTGGATTGTCTGAAATCTTGACACAACTTTGATTATCATAATGTATCAAGGTCGACTCTAGCTCTTGATCAAATAGTCCTGCAAGAATCTTTCGAATCCATACTACTTCAGGACTTGTGACATTGGTTGTGATATACTATGTTTTTATTGTACCGAGTACTACATAAGTTTGTTTCCTACTAAACCAGGATATCATAGCTAATCCTAAGCTAAAGTAGCACCTCGAGGTGATCTTTCTATCCACTGCACTCCCTGCCCAGTCAAAATCAACATATCCATGTAGCCTCACTTCACCACCTGAGACATATCTTATACCATACCCAATTGTACCATGCAAGTACCTCAACACATACTTTGTTGCAACCCAATGGAAACGCCTCATCTCAACCATAAACTGGCTCAAGGTGCTCATTGCAAAGTAAATATCTGGCCTAGTGTTGACCAAGTACATCAAGGATCCAATAAACTTCCTGTACATAGTGGGATCCACCAAATATGAATCTGAAGTAGAATCACTCAGCTTCTTAAAATTTGTCATCATAGGTGTAGCCATGGACTTGTAGTCCATCATATTGAATCTTCTCAAAATCTCAATTGTGTACTTCCCTTGTCCAAGGAAGATCTCACCTGGTTTCTGCCACACCTCCAATCCCAAGAAACAATGCATCAAGCCAAGATCCTTCATCTCGAACTCAAAGGCCAACTCCCTCTTGCACCCAACAATGAGCCTCTTTGCCCCCATAAGGAACAGATCATCAATATACAACACTAAGATCAAAGGATCACCATCAACAACCTTGTAGTAAAGTTTTGAATCTGCATCACTCTTGGTGAAGCCCAAACTCATAAAGTATCCATCAATCTTGAAGTACCATGCCTCAGGTGCTTGCTTGAGTCCATACAAATCCTTCTTTAATCTGCAAACATGAGACTCCTTCCCATTTATCACAAAGCCTTAACAGTTCTCTATGTACACTTCTTCCTCAATCACACCATTGAGGAACGTGGTCTTCACATCCATCTGATGTAATCTCCAACCCATAACCGAGGCAAGAGAAATAATAGTCTTGATGGAAGTGTACCTGGTGATTGGGGTAAAAGCATTTGCATATTTCACTCCCTCTTTCTGAGAGAATACTCTCGCCACAAACCTTGCTTTGTATTTCTTGATGATTCCATATGTTGCATGCTTGATCTTATAGACCCACCTGGAAGTCACCACTGACTTCCCCTATGGTCTCAGAACTATCTCTCACACATCAATATTCATGATGGAATGATACTCTTCCATCATGGCATCCTTCCAAACATGTTGGCATGTCGCCTCCTCATAAATGGAAGGTTCAGAATCAATGATGTGACTCATCAATTCCATATAAATCGAGAACCGTTGAATTTGTTTTCTCCCCCTGAAATTTCCATTGGGAGCTACATGTCCCTTTGCATCCTACAAAGTGTCACAAATCCATGTTGGCCTCTTCCTCGTCACTTTAACATCATTCTGCAAAGGGTTGTAAGAAAATGTCAACTCCCTCTTGATCCTTGCTTCCTTGCAAAAATCACTGAAGTCAATAGAAGTATACGCTCCTCCATTATTTGTCCTTAAAAACCTTGATCTTCTTCCCCTTCAAGTTCTCTTCCCGAGACTTGAACTCCTGGAACCATTCTTCTTAATACTAGAAAATCCTCGTAATGTAGGTGAGAAAAACTCTGATGCCATAATTCACATAAATTGATATTGTCATGTACCAATTCCTGGGCTGGACATCCTGATAATTTGTATAACCCTCCCTCTCGAATACCAATCACTCCTATTGAGTCTATGCTCGATCCCTTCGGCCATACAAGGACATGACCATCCACAAATGCAATTTTGTATCCTCTATCCTCCAATGCTAAGATAGAGAGCATGTTCTTCCTTAATCAACAATATTGTTGTCCATGGTCTACTCCTTAGACCTGTTGTCTCTCCCCTTGTTGTGTCCCACCTGTCATTCCTCAAGGGCATTGTTCCATCCTTGTAGGTTGTTTCAAACTGCCACAAGAATGGCCCAAAGGCATGTGGCCTTACCTCTCCAATGATCTGAGTCCTCTTCCTTAGCTACTCGACCTATTTTGTCGTTGTGGCTACTATAAATAGGGTTGTGGTTGAGGGTAGGATTGCTCCTCAAGCCTGCGGCTTCCCTCCTCTAACAACCAACCCTTCCCTTAGGCTTCGACCTCCTCTCCTACACTCCAAAACTTCTCCTTAAGGTGTAAGAAAAGCCTACGGCCTTACTAGGCATGCTCCATCAAGGTCCCTATCCAAACAACGAAGAAATCAAATAAATATGAGGCGTAATGTCCTCTCTTCATGGCTAGAAAATGTCATCTCAGACCTCTTATTCCTCCACGGTAACCTACTCGGAACAAGAGCCAAAACAAAATACAAGAACAACGCGTTTCTAGTGTTGTGACCAATCATTCCTCCACAGTAACCTGCCTAAAACAAGAACAAAAAAAAAACAAGAACAACTTGAAGAATGTCAACTAAAAAACCCTAAAATTTAAGATTTAACCAAATGTCAATCTAAGAGCACCAGTGGATGTGCTAGGGAAAGGCGAGTTGATATGCAAAAAAAATTAGTCCCAACATTGTTTAATAAATTTCCAACAACCTTCAAAGAAAGGCTTGTGCAATGACAGATCTGAGACTGTGCAATGACAAATCTTAACAAAGCTATGATACCATGTTGAATTTTCAATTTCCAGATCTGGTAATTATTTCCTTATGATTTCAAACAGAATTTTATGCCACTGTTATCATAGAATAATTACACATTGAAAATCTCAACCAAAAATAATTGCAGTAGAAACAACAGAATCATAGAAAGATAGCCATGCACAGTAGACGCAAGACTTTACCCTGGGAACCCCAACCTTGTGAGAAAACCCAACAACTTTTCTTAAGAAGAATTCAAGCCAGAAAGTACATCACTAACATGGGCTTTGCATAAGTACAAATCCTGTGATAACACACCCGATTTCAATTCTGCATTTGTGTTAGTTGTCACTAATGAGGAGCTCAAGTCGATCAATGAGGTAGTCAACTCGATAGAGGGCAAACTCTAGAAGGATGTCATTGTTGAAGAAATGGAATCCTTGCATAATAATGAGACATGGGATTTGGTTGAATTACCTAGTGGAAGAAAACATGTCGATAGCAAGTGGGTGTTCAATAAAAAGTTGAACACAACAGGTCAAGTCAAGAAATATTCAAAGCTTGACTAGTAGCGAATGGGTATTCCCAAGTCGAAGGAGTCGACTTCGGTGAGATTTTTTCACCTTTTGCAAAATTAAATTCCATTAGAATACTAATGTCTCTGGTTGCAACATTTGATTTTGAAATAGAGAAAATGGATGTGAAGACAATGTTCCTACATGGGGACCTGGAAGAAGAAATCTACATGAAACAACCTAAAGGATCCCTTTATGTTCTAAAGAAATCGCTAAGGATGTGCTACTAGAAGTTTGACACCCATGTCCTTAGTTTGGGATTCATGAGAAGCAATGTTTATCATTGTGTATATTCCAAGGAAGAATGTAGTCGTTTCATTTTTGTAGCTTTGTATGTCGATGACATGTTGTTGGCCGAAAACAACATAGATGCAATAAAGGAGGTGAAGATGTAGTTGTCCTCCAAGTTCGACATGAAGGATATCGTTGTAGTGAACTTCATTCTATGAATAGAGATAAAGAGAGAGAAGTCAATTAGAAAACTATGGTTGAATCAGAGGAAGTATATTGAAATAGTCTTGAAGTGTTTCAACATGCAGGATTGTAAACCAATCAAGGTGTTAATTCCTATGGAAGCAAAGCCAAATGTTGAACAGTGTCCAAGGACACAAGAATAAATAGAGGACATGGTACATGTTCCCTATGCAATTTTTATTTTTAGTCTGATGTATGTGATGGTATGCACTCAACCAGACAATGCTCATGCAGTGGAAGTATTGAAAAGATACACGTCGACACCTGGGAAAGAGCACTGAAAAACCGTCAAGAGAGTGTTTAGGTATTTGTGTGGCACAAAAGATTATGCTATATGATACCAAGGGAAGATTGAATCTTGTAGTGAAGTAAATGTACATGGCTTTGTCGACGTCGATTGGGATGGAGATCTGGATCGATGAAGGTTGACCAGTGGATATGTGTTCAATATGTTCGGTGGAACAATCAACTGGATGAGTATGCAACAGACAATCATAGCCTTGTCAAAAAAAAAAGTTGAATACATGGTAGCCACTCATGGAACCAAAGAAAAAGTATGGCTACATTGACTGTGTTCAAGGATCAGGTTTGAGCAGAGAACTATGAAGATAAATTGCGACAATCAAAGTGTAATATTCCTGGCAAGGAACCCATATTATCATTCCAAGATGAAGCATATTGATGCACAATACCATTTCGGGAGAGACATGGTGGAAAGAAACAAGGTGTTGTTTGTGAAAGTAGTCACGTTGGAAAACATAGCAGATTCTTTGACCAAGTCTATGTGTGTTGTGAATTTCTATCGGTGTAGAGAGACAATGAGAATTGTTACCCAGGGTCAGTGAACAAATGTTCATGTTCTTTTGTATCAGCAAATAAGAAAACAAGTGGGAGAATGTTGGGTTGGTATATTCTTTGTAATGAAAGAACAGTCATTCCATTGTCTAGTCGAGGTGGATTGACTCGATGATAAGTCAACCAACGAGTTAAGTCGATTAGATGGTTAAGTTGAGATCGAAGTGATCGACCAAGAAGTCGGAAGTCGAAGTGATCAATGGGCAAGTAGAAGTCGAAATGGCTATGTGTGCAACTCCTTTCCTAGCCACACCTAACTTCACAAAAACATTTATTGTGAAGTGTGATGCCTCGGGCGGCATTGGTGCAATTTTAATGCAAGAAGGAAGGCCCCTTTCCTTTAAAAAAAACCAACTTTAAGAAAAAATCTTACTCAAACCCATTTATCAAAGAGAAACCTTGGCCATACTACATGCAGTTAAGAAATTGTACCCTTACTTAATAGGAAGACACTTCATAGTAAAAACAAATCATAATAGCTTGAAATAGTTATTAGAGAAACAATTATCTTCAAAAGAGCAACAAAAATGGGTTACAAAGATACTAGTTATGACTTTGAAATTATCTACAAGAAAATAAAACATAATATTGTGGCAGATGCATTTTCAAGGAAAGAAGAAGAAACAAATGGTTCACTATGTGATATTTTTATACCACAATCTGATTGGATGGAAGAATCAAGGATATAATGGAAGCAAGATCAAGAGGTATGCAAGATCATTCAACAACTACAAGAGGACCCCAATGGATTAGATAAATTGGTATGGAAGAATGATTTTCTATAGTATCATGATTTCCTATATTTATGTAAGAATTCCCAACTCAAACAAAAGGTCCTTTTGGAATTGCACACTTCTCCTATAGGAAGACATTTAGAGTTCTTAAAAACTTACCACAGGATCAAGAAGGATTTTTTCTAGGAAGGTCATAAAACTGATGTTCAAAAGCTTGTGTCAAAATGTATTGTCTGCCAACAAAATAAGGGAGAGACAATCAAGATGGCAGGTCTCCTACAACCATTAGCTATACCAAGTCAACGTTGGGAAGAAGTTTCAATGGATTTTATTACAGGTTTACCCAAATCTGAAGGAAATATTGGCATCATGGTAGTAGTGGATTGACTGACAAATTATGCCTATTTTTTCTCTTTCTTGTCCTTTTAAAGAAAGTAGAACAACCACGACATTCATAGAAACAATTCAAAAGATACATGGAGTCCCCAAGATTATTGTAAGTGACAGAGATCCAATTTTTATTGGAAATTTTTGGACTGAATTGTTTTCTTCTTTGGGTATGCAATTGGCTCATTGTTCATCCTACCATCCTCAATCTGATGGGAAAACTAAGATTGTGAATAAATGTCTAGAAGGATATCTTCATTGCTTTGCATCTAATAAACAAACACAATGGGTCAAGTGGTTTCCCTTGGCAGAATGGTGGTACAACACATCCTTCCATACTTCATAAAAAATGTTCTCATTTCTAGCACTTTATGGATATCGTCCTCCATCCATCACATCGCCCTTGAAATGGACTACAAAAGTTTAGGCAATGGAAGACCACATAGGGCACCAGCAAGTGAAGGACAACTTGGTTATGGCACAAAATAGGATGAAACAACAAGTAGATCAACATCATTGTGAAAAAGAATTTGAAGTGGGGGATTGGATATTTTTGAGGCTACAACCATATGAACATATGTCCCTCAAGCAACAAAAGAATGACAAAATTATCACCCAAATACAGCTTGAGTGGGCCTAATGGTTAAGAACATGTGTTTCCTCTTAAGAGGTCACAGGTTCAAATCCAAAGGGGGGTAGGGTATGTATACCTTCGTAGACTTTACCAGTCAAATCGTTGGGTGGAGGGGGGTCCCTTGTCCCACAAACAAGAGGGTCTCATACACCAATTTGGTGTGTTGGCTTGGTCGTGACCTTAAAAATAGATTATTATTATTATTATTATGACCCCTATAAGGTGTTGCAAATGATTGAAAGTATGGCTTACAAATTGGAGTTGCCTCCATCTTTAGTCTACATCCATTCTTCCATGTTTCTTGAACAAGCAACAAAAGAATGACAATAAATTATCACCCAAATATTATGGCCCCTATAAGGTGTTGCAAATGATTGAAAGTATGGCTTACAAATTGGAGTTGCCTACATCTTCAAGTGTACATCCATTATTCCATGTTTCTTGCTTAAAGAAGGTAGTTGGTGACAAGATCCTGGTCCAAACTATTTTACCAGAGATTAACGAAGGGGAAATTATACTAGAACCAGAAACAATCCTTGAAACAAGGAATAAGCGACTACGAAATAGAGCAATTATTGAGTACCTCGTCAAATGGAAGAACCTACTAGTGGAAAAGACGACATGGGAAGATGAGCTCTTAATGCAAAAACACCCGTAGTTTGTCGAGTATTAAGTAGAACTCTTGTTTGAAAGGGAGGGGCATGTTAAGAGTCAAAGCCCCATGTTAAGTATAAATCCCCTAATTAATCCCTGAATATTGATATTACATTTCTAGTGTTATATGTGTGTGTAGGCTAGAACCATTCATTGTACCCTTTCATTGTAATTGTACTCTCTCTCTCTCTCTCTCTCTCTCTCTCTCTCTCTCTCACACACACACACACACACACAAAGGAAACCTAGTCTTAGGATGATCTAATCTCATCTTGTACATTGAATTTATTGTAAAAGGAGATTTCCCCCTCGAAGTGGACTATTATCCATTGATTTTTTTATCATTCTCAAGGTATTGGTTCATAATATAATTCTTACAAAGATCTTCCAAGACTACAAATTTGTTGCAAAGATCTTCCAAGACTACAAATTTAAAATGTGTTTCCTACTCTATTTTTGACATATTACCATTAGATCCCAACACAATTATACAAGAATGAGGAAGGGATTCAATTCCATAGATACCTCTACTCCAATTTAATAAGTGAAACTCTGAAAGGGGCACCAAGAAACACAACTTTAGCTTTGTGACTCTGTTAGATTTTTTGTGAGCCTCAGTAGTGCACATGTCTTTCAATATAACTTAATAAGCAACATCAAGCCTATGTTCAATAGTTTTCAAGAGAACCATAGGTAGTTAAGGTATCCCTTTACCCCTGCATACTTTCCTGCTCAACTAAGATGAGCATTTCATATTTGATGGCATATTAATTGAAAACATTAGATGATTGTTTCCAATTCAAGGACATTGATGTGCACTTGGAGGAATATGTTTCATATAGCAAGATGTTCAATTACATGTAAGATCTATCTAATTCTATAAATGGGTAGATCCTACTAATCTTCAAGTAACCTCACTCACTAATTAACATAATAGTCCTATATTGGTTTAGTATTAGAGTGAGATCCATACCAAACGTTATTCATGGCATTGTTGGATATAAGATAATATGCATACCTATAGAGTGTGATGCTTAGGCCTACTTTCAATGTAACTAAGGTGAATTGCAAATGCACAAAAAGGATACCACTGGACTAATTTAGTATAGGTAAATAATTTGTATTATGCATAAAGCATGTTCTCTTCTCATTTGCCCCATGTTTATAGATATCAAACTTTACTTTCATACCATATGTAGTCTCTGATGTGTGTTACTCACTAACTTATTATACATTTTTCAGTGACTTAACTATCTTTCATGCTTAACATCCATCAAACCAACATTTATCAAACAAGGAAATTAAAAAATTAAGCAACATTTTCAACCACCTTCTATTTAAACATGAATAAATGTTGAGAACAAGGTTATTGGACATTAAACATAGAATATACTATCTAATGATTGTAGGCGATCCAACATTCCTCCAAAACGACATCATTTGTGGAAATCCATGCAACTCTACCACTTTCCTCGCAACCAATGTACTCGAGTTCCAAGGTACCCCTCGTGCAAGGGTTTCGAGTGTTCACATATTTCACTCAAACACTCATGCTCAATCCTATACTACGATAAAAAAACCATACCCCTGTTTCACTAAAAATATTTCATAAGCATAATCATAATATCACTAACGTGCATACATTGATTTTGCCAACTTCTAGGTGTTTCCCCCATGCATGCAAGGGTTATATTCTTACATATTTTGCAAAAAACTTCCAAGCGTCATTTCCAATATGCATGACTTCCAAGTGTCATTTATAATATGCACACTTTACAAATGCCACCACTAATGTGCATGTTTTCCATGTTTCATATCACAATTTATAAGTGCCTGCTTAAGTGTCAAATCAATGCACGTCTCATTGTGATTTTAACAAGTGTCAAGTGCCATATCACACAAAAGTGTAAAATATTGTCACATTAATTACAAGTATGATATTATGATTTAAACAAATATATTATCAACATTAATAATCCATAGGTGGTGCAACAGGTATCTAGGGCTATTACAATCCATGTAAAGTCCCAACATATGTTTCTAAGTTAACTCAATCCAAACTTAACATTATTACACATCAATTAAAGATCATCATTGTTGGGTCACATATGTCGTCCTAATAGCATTCTCGACTTAGAATCACTCTCGCACTTGCAAGCAATTTTTCCACATAATAATATTTGTATAGTCGAGTGGCTTGCATCATCTAACCATGTTAATGTGGGACTCATGATAGGTGAGAACCATGCATTCACTCCACATATTAGTATTTGTCAATTCATTATCATCTTTATCATTAACAACAGCTACAATACCATATTTGCATCATTGGGCATCCATAAGGCATAAATATATTTGTACAATTAGAATCACACGAATACACTTTGCACCACTTCCCCAACATGTATGACACAATCACTAATTGTACCACGAGCAACACAATATAGACATGTTTGCGCTATATGAGCCATGACACTATATCAATGCTACATGCACCAAATAAATTGACACTTGTGCTTCATGTGCTACATGGTTCGTACTTGTGCCACTTGCACCTCATTTTTAACAAACACTGCCAATTGCATCTTTTGCACCAGAACAAGCCATGCATGCAAGAGAAGTAGTCAAATACTATTCATGTAGGATCCAATGGACGTGGATTAGAAGGTGACGAGCTTTCTTACCAATGCTTGACTGATACAACTTATGACCACCAAATACATTGGCATTGGCCATAACAACAATTCAACATGCAACTTACAACAACCTTCTTACCACCAATGCTCGACCGATACAACTTACAACCACCTTCTTACCGTTACTCTACCAATACAACTTACGACCACCAAATACAATGGCACGGGCTAGAACAACAATTCAACATAGTTTAGAAAAATAGAATGGACACAACAGTAGGGAAATACAAGCATTGATTGCTTGAACAGGGAATGTATAATCCATGGTGATATTAGTCGTAAGAAGATATAACTAATATTTCAGCAACAATATATAGTATTGGTTGCAATGATGAGATACCTTAATTGCCTTTGTTTCCTTCCCTTAAAGAGCTATATTTTCTTAATAGTTTAAGGGCAACCGAGCCCAAGATATTTATAATTATTTTGAGTCCCCTAAAGCCACCCATATAATGTACATCCTTCATAGCAATGAATGAATTTTAATTCTGATACCAAAGTGCAACTCATTATAATGGTTGAAAAGCCTAAGTAAGGGTTTTAATAATTACTGCGAGGTTTTTTAAAATAAAATAAAAAATGAAGTCCAACCATGCATGCACGATTGAATGCATTACAGTGAACATGTAATATGTTCATACAAGACAAATAACTCTAATGCTCTAAAAAGTGGAATAAAAATCGTCACGTAAATTCAAATTCATTAATTTCTAATTAATGAAAATGTTGCATCAATGGGATCTATCACTCAACATCATTGAACTTATCAACTTGTATATGTATTCATATCAAGATATCATACTTACAAAATTTTAAAAATTATAGCATATTTTTAAAATATATTTCACCTTGCCCCTAAGGTGGTGGATGATGGAGTGTACTATTAAGGCACTATGTTATGTGAAGTCATTGGTTCGAAACCCCAACTTACCTTGTGTTGTGTATGGGGCATCATGGGCACACCTGGAAGTTATAGTGGAAGCAATCAGATAACACAACCCCATGTCATGCGAGTACGTGCCTGACAAGTTGTGTGTCTATATATATATATATATATATAACGTGTAATGGCACATCCTAATTTGGTTGGAAGGAGAAAAATAATTGATTAATAACACACCTATGTATAGAAGTCAACTATATTTAATAGCAATCTTATGATCAATGGTTTTGGTGCATGAAAAACATTGGAACCTTGTGTTATCAACAACTATATACAACTTGCTTAAGCACAAATGAAGCTTTTTATATTAAAACTCTGTTTATCTATTTCTTTCCACCATCTTTTCTATTGAGATTTGGGTACCTTGGAAAGTGGTCCCCATGTGTTTATGAGTCTCTAAACACAAAGGGGGAGACTATTACCCTTGTACTTTACTTTATGATTCTAATTTCACTTTGACTTGGGAGATTTCAATCAAAAGTGAAATATGTCACTTAAATCATAAAGTGACAATTAATTCACAAAGTGGGTGAATTAATAGACATAAAGCAACTAAGGAAAGTGGGTTTCCTTAGTGAGTTTTTTGGATTAGATCTCACCCATTGATCAGACTTGGCTAGATTGGATCTAGGTCATTGATCTTTTAGGGCTTCGCCAAAGGAGGCTAAAGGAGGGTATAGTGCTTTATGAAATTCATTCTTCACTTGTGAGAAGAGGAGGAGAGCTAGGGCGCATTTCTCAAGGAGAGGAGGGCGCACTTGCATGAGGGTTTGAGGAAGAACCCTTTGTTGGTTTGGGGAGCTTGCTTGGAGAGTTCATCCATGGAGTCTTAGCCATTTCCAACTAGAGGGCACATGCTTGTGGATGGAGGGGCGCAACTTGAGAAGAGGGGCACACTCATTGTAGAGAAGGCTTCATTCATTGTTTGGTAGCTCACTCCCATGGTGGTAGCTTACTCTTGTGCTATAGAGGGAGCTATTGGGAGTGAGGGCGCACATATCTAGGAGGACGACGCATTTCATGGAGGAGGGGTGCATTTGCTAGGAGGAGAGGCACATTCTTGAGAGGAGGAAGCTCTCCTCTAGCTTGTGGGAGGTTCTTCCTTCATGGAGAGAGTCCACTTCACTTGCTTAGGCACTCTAGGGAGTAGAGGGCGCAAGGGTGAAGGAGAGGGAGTTATTTGAGTTTTTGCATGTGTGGGGGGCGCACCATCACTTGGAGGAGGTTTTTCTTGTGAGAGGAGGCTACTTCAAAGGCAAGGACAAAGACAAGGCAAGTTCAGAGGCAAGAAAGAGCAAAGGCAAAGCAAAGGATCAAAATAAAGACAAAGCAAGCAAGAGGAAGAAAGACTCACCAAGGCAAGGGGCGCTTTACTTCACAAGGCTATTGTACCAGGTTCACTTGTATATGTTTCCTATGTTGTACATTTTGCTTTGAGGCCTTCTATATATATTTGCTCCAAATTGGTTTTCCCCATGGGAGGGGGTTTTCCAGGGTCATGTTGACCAAAAATCATGTGTCAAATTTATGCATGCTTAAAAGTTTTTCTTGTGAGAGGCTACTTCAAAGGCAAGGACAAAGACAAGGCAAGTTCAGAGGCAAGAAAGAGCAAAGGCAAAGCAAAGGATCGAGATAAAGACAAAGCAAGCAAGAGGAAGAAAGACTCACCAAGGCAAGGGGTGCTTTACTTCACAAGGCTATTGTACCAGGTTCACTTGTATATGTTTCATGTGTTGTACATTTTGCTTTGAGGCCTTCTATATATATCTGCTCCAAATTGGTTTTCCCCATGGGAGGGGGTTTTCCAGGGTCATGTTGACCAAAAATCCATGTGTCAAATTTATGCATACTTAGAAGTGTAGATCAGCATTTTAAAGTTCAAGATCTAGAGGTAGTGTTATGTGTTTTAATGTATATTGCATGTGCTAACATTGAGTAAAGAAAACACTTGCAATGGCACCTTAAAAGAGCACTTAACCATCAAATATTGACAAAAAGCTTGGTCATTGTTTGCTGTCCTAAAACAGCAAGAAAAGACAGCCACGCAGCTGAAACTTAGAGCCATACTAAGGTCAAGGACAGACCTTAGGTGGCAGCCTCATAGGACCTCAGAATTTCTACATTTTCCACATAAGTCTACAGCTACAACATAAATAAAATGCAAGTGATTCGGGATGAAAAAAATGCACTTCAGAATTGAATTGTAGAGTGAAAATGTAGTTGTCATTATACATTAAATTATAAGAAGCAAATGTTATTTTTCACATACTCCTTAACCATGCTTGCCTTTTAGAGGTTTCAATCCAACATAGTTTATTGATTGGACATTACATTCTCAATTCATTGATATTTGACATTTTTTGGAATGTGTACATGTTTTAGAATCAATATGGAGAATATTTGTATATTAGATAAATAACTCTATTGCTCCAAAAAGTAAGTAAAAATCATCACATAAATTCAAATTCATTCATTTCTAATTAATGGAAATGTGACATCAAGGGGATGTATCACCCAACTTGTCAACTTGTGTGTATTCAAGAAATCAAACTTCCAAAACAAATTAAAATTATAACATTTTTTAAAAAATATATTTCACATACGTAATGCCACATCTTAATTTGGATGGAAAGATATATATGACTTGAACAATAGCATACCTATGCATAGAAGTCAACTATTCAATTATACCCACCAACGAACAAACATTTATACTGTAAATATGACACAAAAATGTCAAAACTGACATACTGTAGATAAAGTATTCATTCAAAGATTAAATTAAATACAGGAAAGGCTTCCAGAGGACAGCTTCACAAAAAACATGATTCAATAAGAGGCATATATGTCCTGTGACTCAATCATGCAGAAGCTCAGAGAATGTTCATGCTATGCAAAATTCCTCTCTGCTAAGGATAAATTGAAAGATGCACATCACCAATGCCCTATTGTAGGGTTCCTTTGAATCAACTCAGGGTAGCTCATGTACAGTGTTCATCTGTCACGTCAGGATCTTTGTAAACATCATACAACCCACGGTATGTTATAAGGTAGATCCAATCCAGTGCTGTCATCTAAAATAGGATAGGGATTAGGAAATGTATGATGACTTCAGTAGCCATTAGCAAAGGCTATCAGCATTCCGGTGTCATCTCTAATACTAAACTCAGTTGAAATAAGAAAAGTTAAGGGATGTTAGCTTCATCCAGTGTGTTGGCTGATTGATATTAGGGGATCAACATAGTAGCATTTAGTATGTCCTCTTTCTCACAGTCAGTTTGCGAATATCCTTCTTGGGTGCAACAGTGGTCATTCCCGAGGGTGCAAATCCTACTGCCCATTGATATGCATCCCTGAGCCTGCAACAATGATCATGTGCTTAAAATCTCTCACAACAAAAGAATGACCGTCTCTCTTTCAAAAACAAAAACCATAAATGTCAATCAGTGTTCACACCTAGGCATGCTTGCAAAAACAGCTATCACTAAAACTCCAACAATGAGAGGAAAGGCAGGTGCTGGTGTCAAATCCTGAAAGATAGAAACCACATTTAGATCTGGATGCAAATCCGAATGATACAGAATGAAATTTCCAACTTTTTTTATGTAGCCTTGTGACTAGAACAGAGTTGGGGAAAGAGTTAATCACCCTTTTGAAGTGACACTTTACCTGCTTTTGATGATTCTCCTCTACTTCATAACTTAAAGGTCCAACGTGTATTTGTGTTTGTTTCTCTAAGTCAACTTCCACAATATTAGATTTAAATTTGTGCGACCGAGATGAAAGTCCAGATAGAAGTTGCACTAGGTATCTTCCCTTCGGCAAATTTTGAACTTCGAAAAAATATGTCATTGGCAATGGAATGATGGACTCTATTTTAAAAGGTTCATTCATTGATCTGATTTGAACTTCCAAATGAGGATGAAGTTTGTCAAGGCCGATTCCTTCAACATGACCAGTTATAATGGTTGTTTCTGGTTGGTCAAAAACAACAAAGTCCAAATCATGGATATCTGTAAAGCCAACCTGTAAAACCAAAAACAATCAAAATCATTCTAACATAAACATCACTAGACAAAGGAAAAGAAGGAATTTAGACCCCAATAAAGCAGTGTTGTTAGAAGCAGGAGTGCCAAATCACCAATTCCCAAAAAATATCAGGACCGTGTTATCTATTTATCTATCTATATAGTTCAAAAAAATGCAGAATGCCAAGTTAGTTGTGGAGAATATGAAAACATAGAATTGTGTGCTACTTGTAGATGAATATCAGTAGATTAATCCTTAGAGCATCAGCCATTTACTAAACAGATAACATAAACCATCTAGCTGTTATAACTTGTATAATGTTGTCATCAACCATAACATCAAGTTTCAATAGATAACATCAACCATGAAATGAAATAGGCCATCATGAGCAAAGAGTTATTATATGCAGTCCACTGTCATGTAATGTTTAAAAAATAGCCCATGAGCCCAATTTATAAAATATTTATTAGAAACTGAAACTTAAAAGTGAACACTAAAAAGTGAAACACTAAACTGAAAAATACACTTCTACTATCTACTGATATTTCCTCTTGCCACGAGCAACATCTAATATTTTTCCCATGATCTAAGAACAGTAGTAGTAGGAAATAGAACACTGGCATGAGCACCACCACAAGCTACACAGCCCCTACACAGTAGTGAAGATTGTGAAGCTAATGCCACTGTATCTGCAATGCTGCTAACAATGGTAGTGGATGGGGATGGCATCACAACACGATCAACTTCCCGAGTCCCATCATTAAAAATTTCAGTGTCCAGGGGCTCCAAAGCTATGGCTCCATCCTCCAAAATATCACCCTCTGGATTGTTGTCCAAAGTCTTATATGTTTCTATCATTCTTTGCCACCTCACAATAATGAGACAACAACCTCAAGTTATAGTGCACATAAACCAAGCTTTCAACTTGGTCTACAATCAACTTGTTTCCCTTCACACTGTCGATCACGATTTAGGTAGTCAAACACTTCTCTGCAGAAAACTGTTCATAACTTGTGAAAGCACCCTCACCACCAAATGCTCATGTGCCAATGACAGAATTCCATACATGGTGCACCATTGGACAAGATTAATCTTAGCTCAATCTTTCACTAATGGAAAGAAACAAATGGTACATGCCCAATTACTGTTGTACGAGATCACACTCAACCTCATCACAGACCAGTTTGTCAAAGTAGTGATACATCCTCTCTGAACCTCTCGATCCATGTGTACTTTTCTCTTCACCCCACCACCCGGGGTTGTTTGGGCTAACCGCAATGTAGAATAATATTTTGGTTTAAGGATAAATGCTAAGACATGGAGTGGGACAATTAGATTATACCATAGTTTGACCAACTCTCTACAAATATGACTATACAATATCGCATCTTTAGGTTCAACAATGTCTTTAATCTGGTCTACACATTGTCCATTTGCTCATACACTTCCCCAGTCACTGGCTGATCTGAATCTGCAAAACTAATTATATTATAAACTGGCTTGGTGAACTACAGAAGATACATAACATGTGTCCAAAACTGACCATCAAGAAGGATTTCCCAGACCTCATAAGATGGCTCTCTGTCAAAAGCCTGGAACCTCAACTCCTCCCCTAAATCACTCACTACCATAATAGCCAATGGCTCCTTTACCTTCAAAAGGCACCTAAAGGTGAGGTAAGAGATGGCAAATCTGGTCTTTCCAAGCTTAAGTAGGTCCAACATGGTGTGAGTGGAAAAATGTAGTAGTAGACACTATGATTGATGATTATTTTTATGATCTTCCCTTTCTTATACAAGGCACCAATCCATTTGTAATGAGGCTCCTTCAACTTGATAATATCATGTATTAAAAGTTTCAATGTGTGCACCAAGCACCCATACCAAAAAATATTAGGATATAGCACATCATCAATGATTGCTCATGTGTAACCCAATTTCCTGAATGGTTTTCAACAAGGGCTCTACAATATTAGCACCAATCTTACAACGGCTTCAGTGGTTATGGGCTGCAAGGAAGACTGCACCACTAGTGGACACACTGAGAACATTTATCAATGGTTTGCCTTTACTAAATGATAAAACAAACACATAAAGGAAAACAAGATTACATTATTAATGAGAAATTCAATCCACTTTATGAATGTGGGATAGACCAAGAAACACACTAAAATGAAATAAAGCATAATATCTAATTGACCATTATAATCTGATATTACTTTAACACCCTTCCTTAATGGTTAATCTACCAACTACACCAAGCTTATTCTGGAATTTTACATATTTTTCGGTAGCCAAAGACTTGATGAAAATGTCTGTAGTTTGGTGTAAAAATTATTAATAAATATTAAAAACAGACCATGAAATATTAATAAAGCATCTATTAATATCTTCTGTCTTACTGCTACATAAAATTATTTAAGCAGCTTGTTGCACTAGTTCCAAACTTTGAGTCCAATAGGTTGGTCTGTGGTCTGACCATGTTGACCTTAACACATCAACCTGTCATCCCAACGGAGATAAAGAAATCTTGTTGAAGATATGGTAAGCATGTTGTGAAAGGCAAGTACATGTTGAGATTTGGGTACCTTGGAAAGTGGTCCCCTTGTGTTTGTGAGCCTCTAAACACAAGAGGGAAATACTTTGTACCATGTACCTTATGTCTAATTTCACTTTGACTTAGGAGATTTAAGTCAAAAGTGAAATTTGGTCATTTTATCCTAAAATGACAATTAATTCACTTTGTGGGTGAATTGAGGGACATAAAGTAAAACTATGGAAACTTAAGTAAAATGGGTTTTGAGTTGAGATTATTTTCAGATGATCTCAACCATTGATTAGGGAAGAGATGAGATGATCTCATCCACACATACTTTAGGTTTTCTCATGTTTCCTTAAGAGGGGCGCATAGGGCAAAGGAGGCTCATTATTCCTTGCTATGTTCACCAAGAGAGTTGGGAGAGGAGCATGAGAATGAGGTTGGATGCATTGAGTGAAGAAAGCTTGGGCGCCCACATTCATGGTGGTAGCCAACAAGCTTAGTCCATTTATTTGTGGAGCTAGTTCTTGCTAGGAGGAGGGCGCACTTGAGGAGGAGGGTGCACAGCTAGCAGGGAGGACTTGTAGAGATCAATTTGCCTTGAGGACAGATTCAGTGGAGAGCTACAACACAGATTCAAAGTACTTTGGGAGGGTTTCTCCATCAGAGCTTCCAGTTGGCAAAGAGCTTCAGTTCAGTGGTTTTGGCAACTTGTGAGGAGGGCGCACCATCCTAGGGTGCATCTCTATCATTTGGACTTGTGTTTCAGCTTGGTTCAAGCTGTTATTGTATCAGGTTCATCTGTTTATTGTACTTGTTGTATTCCACCTTCTTTTCTCCACATTTATACACTCATATTCCAAACTAGTTTTCCCCGGCGGGGTTTTATCCAGGGTCATGTTGACCAAAAATACATGTGTTCATTTTCATGTATGCTAGTGTTTAGAACAACATTATTTCATCTCTAAAAGATCTCTAGGTGCGTTACATAGCTTATGGTATTCATGTGCTAACATCTTGTGACAAAAACTACATGCTAGAGCACCTTAATGGCCTATGTAACCGTAACAAAACAACAAAGGAGTTATTGAATAGTTTGTTGTTATAAAACAAAAGCAAACCCTTGTTTGACAGTTGAAACTTAGAGCCAACTTCAGGTCAAAGACAGACCTAGTTGGCAGCTTGTTAGGACCTGGAAAATCTTCAATCACCCAATAGGAAAGATCGTCTTAACTAGTTTGTTTATTAAGATCTTTTGTTGCTTTACATATGCGGTTAATGATGTGCATGTTAATTTTGTTTAAGTGCATGCTTTTTAGATTTCATGTGTAGGGAACACCAATATTTAACAAGTTGTATGCAAGTTTATCAAGATTGCAGGCCTTCATACTTGAAGTGGTGGCTGATTTGAGTGCAATCTCCCACAAGCTTCAAGCTCTTTTGAGAACAAGTCCCTCATCCATTCACCGGAGGACCCCATAGCCCAAGGAATTTCATGTTGCAAGCTCCTCTTCTCTTTCTCTACCTCATAAAATTTCAAAATATTCTTTGGTTAGCGTTTTACTTGCATGCAGATCAAAGTTTTGTCTTTTTCAAAGTAAACTTTTATTTGCATACATAGATAAGTTAGATTTACTTTGTACTTTCAAAATTTTATTATTTCAAGTAGTTCTAGCATGTTAAATCTTACCTTTTAGTAAGTTTTAAAAGAAATAATTTAGAGGGCTAAAAGGTAGTTTTTTTTATGTGCTTTCATTAAATATTTGGCAATCTTAGTGTCATTTCTTTGCTGTTCCAAACTTCAAAGAAAAGACATTAGGAGAGCTTGCTTTTGCTTGCTCTTTTAGTTATATTTTACTAGTTTTTTGTATATAGTTTATTTGGCAAATTTTTGAACAAAGACTACTTTTTTTAATAAGCTGTCCAAAGTATTTTGGGCATCTTTTATGCTCTTTCACTTGCTGTTTTTGCAGGTTTATTGAGCAGATAAGAGGAGGTGCTGGAAAAATTTTGCAAATCCAGAGCTTCCGAGACCACCCAAGACACCTCCTCTTCTTCCCTTAACATTTATTCTTCTAAACTTTGTAAGTTTGTTGGTCTCCAATGAATAAATGACCACAAGCATTTCTAAATAGAGATTGTAACTTCAAAGGAATGAGTGGGCTACTCAGCGCCCATCTCAATCCCACTACCCTGGGGAAAACTGCGTCCTTGTCTCCTTTTCATGGTTCTTTATTTTGCTTTGCTTCATTAACTCTAAAAAAGATAAAATCAATCACAAGCCTCCCAAAGAAAAAAAAGCTTTGTAAAGTAATAAAATAAGTGGGCCACATAGTCCCCACCTTTCTTTTTCCCCCCAAGGGGGGACCGGTGTTGTGATTTGGTTGTTTTGTGTGGTTTCCTTTTTTGCTTAAAGTTCTACAATCTCACATCTTAAGGATAAGCTAAAAGTAACCACAATCTTAGATTAGACTTTCATTTTTGCAAAGTAGAACACTAATTGCTAGATTAGATTTCCTTTCAGCAATTTACTTTCAGTTTTATTTTTGCAAATAAATCGATCCCCTCAGCTCCCCTAAGTAGGCTCTTGCCAAACAGGGGTTGGACAGTGTGGATTTAGTAATTCGACAAACATTTTACTTTGTTGCAATTTCATTTTCTTGCAAATAAACTTGTCCCCTCAGCTCCCCTAAGTAAGCTCACACCAAACAGGGGTTGGAAAGTGTGGATTTAGTTTGATTAGGACTATCTCGAAAGTTGTTATTGCTTTCATTGGAAACCGCATAAAGGGAGTATGTGAAGTCAGATAGGAACTTTGAGATCTAGGTTCTCCCCATGTTGGACCTCCGACACCTTTATTGAGCTTGTTGGTGAAGTCATTTAGACTTCGGCAAGTTCTCCACACATTCCAATATGAGGGATAGCCTCTTAAGAGGCCACATCTAGATTAGTGTCATTTTCAAGTAACACTTTGCAGACATTACACAAGTCACTTTCATAATAATCACTCCACATTAAAACACTTTTTAATAAAATTTTCAAGCAACACTTGCAATCTACATTACAACAACGTTTATATGTCTTGTGGCAATTCGTTATATTTGGCACTTGGTCTATATTTTGCTTATCATTTTATTGCAAGTACCTGTATCCTTTTTCATGTAAGTTGTATCTCTCATACAAGTATCTTGAATGCTTTACTTTCCAGCATAAGCAATCTTATTTTACATGTCATATATGTTGCTAGTGTAATTTCAATTATACATTGTTGTTATAGTCTTATTTATATCTTGCTATTGTTGTGGTAATAGAAAACTCCTAGATTCTATTTTTTGTTTTTAGATTAGATCAAGCTTTAAATTTATTTTCTTTAGGG
>ML806993.1:117387-170768 GCA_009831015.1 Picea engelmannii | reverse complement strand
TTCTTTTGATTTTGAAGTAGAATAGATGGATGTAAAGACAACATTCCTACATGGGGATTTGGAAGAATAAATCTACATGAAACAATCATAAGGATTTGAAGTGAAGGGAAAGAAAGAGTTGGTCTATAAGCTAAAGAAGTCACCATATGGTCTGAATCAATCACCTAGGATGTGGTGCCAAAATTTTGACACATACATCATTTGACTGGAATTTATGAGAAGTAGGGATGATCACTGTGTATATTCCAAGTAGGTTGGTAATCACTTCATTTATGTAGTGTTGTATGTTGATGACATGTTGTTGGTAGGAAATAACATGGATGTCATCAAGGAGGTGAAATCACATCTATCCTCCAAATTTGACATGAAGGATCTCAATGTTGCTAACTTTAATCTTGGAATGGATATTAAAAGAGATTGTGCAAATAGGAAACTTTGATTTAATAAGAGAAAATATGTTGAGACTATATTACAAAGTATTAATATGTAGGAAAGTAAACCCGTCAAGGTTCCTATTCCTGTAGTTGTAAGATTATCTACAGATCAATGTCCCAAGACATAGAAAGAGGAAGAGGAAATGTCCCATGTTCCATATGCTAGTGTGGTTGGTAGATTGATGTATGCAATGGTCTATACTAGACCAAACATTTCACATCTAGTGGGAGTTTTGAGCATGTATATGTCAAAACCAGGGAAGCAACATTGGGCAACAATAAAGAGGGTTTTCAGGTATTTGTGTGGAACTTCTAGCTATGGATTGTGATACCAAGGAAAACCAATATTGGACAAAGTTTTGGACATACACGGGTTTGTTGATGCAGACTAGGTTGGATATTTGGACCAAAAAATATATACAAGTGGGTATGTGCTTAACCTATTTGGAGGAACAATTGGTTGGATGAGAAAAATATAGGATGTAGTGGCACTCTCAAATAAAAAAGGTGAATACATGACAACTGCTCATGCATGAAGGGAAACAATATGGTTATAGAGATTGTGTTCAGGTATTTTATTAGTACAACAAGCAATAAGATTATATTTTGATAGTCATAGTGCAATAACCTTGGCTAATAACCCAACTTATATTTCAAAGACAAAGCATATTGATGTCCAGTATCACTTTGTGAGAGACATGGTTGAAGAAAAGAAGGTGTTGCTGGAGAAGGTTGACACTTTGAAGAACATTGTAGATTCATTGAAAAATTCTGTGAGCACCGATAATTTCTCCTGATGTAGAGAAACAATCCCGTGACCTTGTGTATGAAAATAAAACAACAAGTCGAAGAATGTTGGGTAAGTGTTATATCCTTTGCATGTGTGTGTGGGGGGGGGGTGCATTAGATCATGAGGTCTTCACTTATTGAACCTATGACATAGCATGTGTGTTCATGGGATATTAAATAATACCCCTAATTTCACTAGATATTTATAAATATGTCCCAAAATCGTTATGTTGAGCACCCCTCCCAATACATATTTAAAATAAAAATCCTATTTTTACTAGATACCAATTTTAATTTTCCCCAATACCTATAAATCCCATGATACCTTGCATCCCCCCCCCAAATACCTACAATATATTGACCTTAATTTTCACAATTAAAAAAACCCCTTTATGAATGAACGTGATAAGATATTGGTCAATAAGGTGAATCCCCTGTGCATCAGATTTGACGACTGCATCTAAGGATCCCTCCCTAGTAGTTATTTACATGTGCGTTAGGTGTTGCACAAGGGGGCTAGGATTTCCACCCCAAGTTACACAAAGCATTCGTGGCAGCGCCCCAAATTTGGTTTAGGAATTTTTGTTTTCTATTTTAGCGTTTTTTTTTTTTTTCTATTTTTTTCTATTTTTAGATTTTTTCTAAATTAATCCTGGATTAAGGGATTAGGGTTTTGGTAACTATGAAATACCTAAAATTTTGTATATATTGTATTGCAAATGGTGAAATTAACACAATTAAGATTTGAGAGGTGAGACACCAAGGAAGGATAGTTTTCTCTCGGTTAAGGGTTTCCAACGTAAATCTTTGTGTAGTATGTGTATGCGCCATTGATTAATCTATGTTTTTCTTAAGAATTTGTATGCATTGCTTTACTTCACAGGTTTAAAAATTAGACTGTCTTCTACAGGAAGCTAAAACATAGTTTTTTTGGTAAGAATACTCTCCTTTGGTAACAATATTTGTGCATGTTATTTTTATATCATTGAGGAACTATTTTCAGAAACCATGGGAACAAGGTTCAATAGGAGGGAACCCACTGAGCCCTAAACAATTTATGATAATCTAGAAATTGCAGAAATTTTTCAAAGGAGTAGTTGGTTAGGATATTTTAAGAGACTAAGGGTCTTTGATGAAGAAATTTCTTTAGATTTTACACTTCAATTTTAGAACATCCAAGAATAGGAATATGTATCAACAGTGAAAGGTCTGTAGATTAAATTCAATGAATATTTCATCAATAGGGTATCTAGCCTACCAAGGAAGAAAGAAAAGAGGATATTAATTCCAAAAAGTTATTTTTACACCCAAATGAAAGGCCAAAAGAAGATAAAATGGCATCAAAAGAGAAAGCGCCCCTCACCCTTGGCCATAAGTGGCCTATCACATTATCAAATATGTCACTTGTGAGGGGAGGATGAGTGTTTTTTAAGCATATCATTTCAGACTCCTCCACCAAATAAGGAATTGCTACAACCAAGAACCAACCAACAACCTCAGTCTCTCTTATTTCCTCCAATTCTTGAAGGATATGAGCACCAAGGTAAATAAAGGGAAACATGAGTTCTTGTACCACCATGGGCTCATGAAGTTATGGTATCATATTACTTAAGGAATTTGAAACACAGAGTTCTGTGGGAATATTTTGTAGACATGAAACAAAAGACATTTTTGCAGGTAATAAAGGACTCCCCTAGTTAAAAAAAAAAAGAAAAAATCTACGAGAAAAAAAAATCAAGGAGAAACAACAACCCTAAAGGAAAATCCATTAGCAATAGAAGGCACTTCCAATACTAAGACACTAGTGGAAAAACTCCTTTACACCACCCTGTAAGAACTAGATAAATCCAAGGTTGAAGCTATAAAATGGAAGAAAATGGAAGAAAGAAACAAAATGAAGTAGAAGGAAGAGGCCCCTGAAGAGTTTGAAAGACAAATTCAACACATGCAAGAGAAATTTCAGGTAATGACCATGTAGAAAGTTGAATACAGTCAAAAGCTAAAGATGGAAAATCATAAATTAAAATAGAGATCAGGTGAGGCAAAGAGAGAGTTGGCTACCAAGAATGAAAAAATAAATATGATGGAATATTTAGTGAATACCATATAGACAAGGTCTCCCTAGATATGTTGTGTAACATCCCCACTATAATCCCCAATTTAATTAATGCTTGTGTAGATATAATGTGCAACTACGACCAAAGCAATGTAATATGCAAATTTTATTTCTATGTTTTAATAATAAAAATGTTATGCCAAATCCTAAGGGGAGAAGGAAAATATATGGGGCCTAAATTAATACACAAGAGAGTGGAGTGTCTAGGATAATGGCCAAGAGGGGTCCAAGAGGGAATTACCCATGTAAATTAATTCAACCCATTTTCCTAAATTTGCTGAACCTTCCAATGTTTGATTGAGTGTTGCCAAATCCAATCATTGAATGCATGTAAGAGGGTGGGTGTGAGTGGTCATATCCCAAAGTTATTGGGAACATTTAGGTTGAGTACAATCAACTTGGGGAAGAGTGTGAGTCAAGAAATCAAGCTAAAGGAGAGGAAATTCATATGGGTTGGGAGAACAATTTTACACATTGAGTTTTTTGTGCACGAAGGGAAAGTATAGAGAAAGAGAGAGAGCTTGGATATGGTGAAACTATGGAGGGATAATTATAGAGAAAGTTGGAGAATATTGGAGTGTATTTGGATTTAGAAACTGAAGAGCCAGGCTGTCAATCCTTAAGAGTGAACTCTTGGGTGAGTTGCACTAGAAAAAAAGTGTTTGTTGTTGTTTGATGGTAGTTTTTCCTAGAAGTAGGTTCCCTTGGGTTCCCAACTAAGACATTCCTAGATAACTATGCCAGAGAGACCTTGAGAAATGAATGGGGCATAGGAGGGACTAAGATCAATGAAGGGGTACATTCCTTGGGTTGGGAAGGTCAAGAGAAAGAGAGCTGGCGGGAAATCGAGATAGTTGTAGGAAGATATCAGTGGGTTGTGAGTTTGATGCACTATTAGTGGACAATGAGAGACCAACCTCTTTTGTGGATTACTAGCCTCAGCTCAAGGGTGACTGATTATTGATATTTGGAATAATTAGTCTATGGTTGGGTGGAATGTCCATCCCAAGCAGTTGGTTGCACAACTCTTGCTTAAAAATAATTGTCTTATATTGTTGCTGAGTTATTTACATGTGTGATTGTTGTGCATGAACTCTGTGTAAATGAGAATGATTTATATGATGCTATATTGGGTTCTTTAACTGCATGTCATGTGGATTATTAGAATTCTTCTATTTTATGGTTGTAGATAGTAGCTAAATCTGTTGTAATTTGTAGCTGAAAGCTATAGGAAATTAGTTAATTGTAAATGAATTAATTTAGTTATAAGAAATTTCATTTTTATGAGTATTCCACACCGTAATGTCCCTTGATTGGGCTGGTGGACATTACATTATGGTATTATGTATTCTGGTTCAAACACTGGGCTTTTCCTATGACAAATTTGGGGAAAAAAAGAGAATTTAAGGAGAAATACCCAAATTCGTGGGGAAAATATCAGTTTTAATGACTCCATACTTTTTAAGAAGGTTAATGGAGTAGAGTGGTGAAGTTGCAGATCGAAATTTGACCTAGAATGGTCAAAATTCAAGTTTTAATGGCTGCCTATAGTGTTGCAGGTAATTTGGTGGATGGGTGATCAAGATCTCTTTTGATATTGAGATCAATGACCAAGATTCGTTATGATAAATTTAAAAATTCATAAGGCTTCGAACGTTTGAAAGGTTGGGTAAATCAATGGCCAAGATTCATTTTGGTGGTTGTGGAATAGATGAGATCGACGAGCCTAACTCACCTGGGTTTTTGTCAAAATTTTCTAAGTGTGAGGCTCGAGAATAGAATTCGTCGATGATCAATGGTTAGATTGACAATTTTGGTGAAGGGTTGGAAATTATCTAAGAGAAAATGCCAATGGTTGAATATCGAATGACGAGCGTCAATAGAGTTAGGTGAAGTTGATATAATCAATGACCAAGATGATCCTTTATGATAGGTTGACGATCTAGATCAATTAGAGAAAATTCATTTTTTTTCTAAGTGTTAAAGTTAACCAAGAGAAATATCTGATGATTTATGGTAGGGCCTACGAAAATCGAAAAGAGTTTGGTTCTATCAAAGGACATCATTGATCGTCGATGGTGGATGGTCGGTGTCAACTGAATCCTGTGAATCATTTTCAATTATTGACAGAATTCATTGATGGACGATGGGCTCATGGTTGGGTGTCGACCAAGCTTGGCAACGTGTTTCAAATCAAGCAAGAGAAGTCACAAATGACCAATGCACCAATGGTTGGTTATCGACCAATTCGACAAAGTGTTAGACTCATGCAAGAGAATTGGTTGATGGACGATGAAGGGAAGAGGATGATGATGCCATTATCCGCATGTCATGCCACATAATCATCGATGTATCATTCCATTTCATCGTCCACATTAGCCAATAGAAGTGGTCAATGGTCAAGTTGACTGATTTGGGGAAGTGTTTTCGACATTCGTCGGGGATCGCCGATCATAGATGGGATGATGGTTGGGAATCAGTTGAATTACTGAGGATTTACATTCACCAACAAACATTGTTGATGGTTGATGGTTGAATCACTCATTTTGAAGTTGTGTACAAATCAGTTTTCAAGGAAATGGGCCGATGGCCGACGATTGTGTTGACAATTTGGGGAAAGTGTGGTATGTGCCCAAGAAAGGATGTCGATCACTAATGGTTGATGTAGCATGGATCAATGGATAATATTCCATGTGATTTGAGATCAATAGTTCATATTTAAAGGGCCGTTGTAGTAGTAAAACAATTAGTTTTATGTTAATGTTTGTGGTTTTTGAAGGTGATTAACTTGCGGGGCATTTTTAAGGCCCTAAACGATGTTTTTATCCAGTCAAAACCCATGCTAACAAAGTTTATGAAGGTACAGAGTGTACCAAGGTACATAGTGTACCAAGGTACACTTTTTCTTTGTATCTCTAATAAAATAACTCAAAGAGAGATATCCAACGAGCTAAACAGTTCACAAAACAAAGCTCGTATGAGAAAGTTATAGGCAAAATAGTGAGGGTGAAATTTTGGCACCAATTTTACCTCCAGAAGGCATAACTCCATGCTTAGAAGTCCATTTGGGGCACAAGGGTAGTCAGTGGAAATCCTATGACCCATAGAATGCAACGATGGAATTAGATTTTAGTTATGGGTATCTGAAAATGAAAAGGAAGAGAAATAAGACACCTATAACATACAAGGGTAAATTGGGTAAAACAACCTAAACTTCTCTGGACCATAACTTTCATATCAGAGATTGCATTTGATCAAGTGAATAGTTGATGGAAAGGTATTGAGGAGTAGAAGACATATTTCAACCTAGAATTTTAGTTGGGTAATAGATTTTCTCATAAATTAATAAATATATTTTTTGTAGTAGTAAAAGAGTGGATTTGCCAACATGTAAATGTTATAACTTTTCACTTAGAACTCAGATTGAGGAATGAGTACAACCATTGTGAATTTGTTTCAGAGAGGAATGCATCCAAATATTCAAAATGTGAAATTGAAGCAATGCATCCTTCATAAATTGATGAATAAATAACCCTTATTCTATATGGTGAAATGTTTTATTCTATGCATGTCTAACAATAATTATTGCATGCACATGTTTTTTGAGAAATAGAGGTACATGAAGGAACTTTGGTTCTTATATGAGGACCTGAGTTATGGAAGATGCTCAAGGATCTTACGACCATGAGGAAGAGGTCACGGGTCAGCATGTCAGCATGGGGAATGGTGAAACAGAGTCAAATGGAAGAAGGGATAGGCAAGATCCTGTCACTATGAGAAGCCTTCATAGAGAAGCACAAATCTATAGAGTTGATAGTGAAAATATTATGAAGGATTGAGAAGAGATACTTTAGAGCTTAAACTTGTTGCACAAGAAAGTCAAAAAATAATCTAACACCAAGAAAGAATCTATTTCTAGACAAGTGTCAACAGCAAATTCATAGAAAAAAGGATGATCACGGAAATGATAGGAATTAAAGAGGCATGAGAAGCCACCATCATTCTCCAAAGTAGTCCACCAGAAGAAATCATGTAAGTTTGGGGCCGAGGAGTATCCCAAGTGTGTCTCCTGTTCAGAGGAAAAGGAGAAGGCCCGCGGGAGATATATTGCAAGGTGAACTCAAGAATATCAAGCCACCAACATTTAATGGTGAGAATAGGAAAGGATAAGAGGCTGGGACTTAGCTATTGGAAATGAAGAAATAATCTAGAATTTCCACCTACACCTTGCAAGGAAAGGCAACCATGTGGTGGGATTAGATTAAGAAAACAAAGAACCTTGATGAGAAGAGGATCTCATGGAGGTAGTTCAAAGGATATTTCCAAGAGAAATATTTTTCCAAGCATTATTATGAAAGGAAGATGAAATATTTATTTGAAATCAAGTTGGGAACTATGACAATGGAGGAATATGAGAGGCAGTTATTTGAATTGTTGAAGTATTTTGACCTCATCAAGGATGATAAGGTCAAAATCCAAAGGTTTGTAAGTGGGTTACATGTTGGGTTGTTATATTCTTTGTAGTGAAATTCTAGTCGAGGTGAATCGATTGATGGTCGAAGTCGAGGTAGATTGACAGTAGGTCGAAGTCGAGGTAGATAGACAACATCGACCACAGGTCGAAGTTGAGGTAGATTGACAACAAGTCAAAAGTTGAGGGAGTTGACTCAGTAAATTCAAATTCAAATATATCGATGACAAGTCAATCAAAAAAAGGTCAAAGTGAGGGTGTGAGACAATTGAATAGAGACCGAATGGAGGCCAACTAGTAGTCGACTAGTGAACCTAACTTGGACTCGACTGTAACATAATCCCAGGATTTGCGGGATTTGTAGCTAATGATATGCATGGATATATAACCATTTTTGGGTGCCAATAATTAGGATTTTACCTATTTTAAAGCCTATAAAGAGGCGTGTTGTAAGACCATAAAGAAGGTTGTTGTTAGGTAATATTAGAATGCACTTTTGTAGGTTGATGCATGTGTCAGTGTAGGTTGTTGGTCATGCATATCTAAGATGAATTGGCTACATGGTTGTTCTTTCTTGTGTAAGAAGGTATGATGTCAATTGTGTCTTAGGTGTGGACCAAGGTTAGACATGTAACCTTTTATTATGAATGAACAAGACAACAAGAGAGAAGAACACTCAAAGGAATGATGGTTTTCCCATTTAAGGGTTTCTATGGTAAAATATGAGTGTACTGTGTGATTGCTTGTGTCATTTTATTTCTTGATTTAATTCTTCTTCTCTTCTGCTAGGATTAGTGTGGAAGTGCCTATTATTTCCTGACATGTGGTATAAGAGATTAGGTCTTCCCTCACAAGTGAGTTATCAGAGCGGTGTAATTCTTTGGCGAGTATATCAGATCTTGATATGCAAATCTTGAATATGAGAACTAAACCCTAGGTACAATAAGAGTCGTAAGTCATACATTGTTTTAATTATCACAGTAAAGAATGGGGAGAAGTTCCAAAATATATATAGAAAGATTCAATGGACATAATTTTGATCTTTGGAAGCTTAAAATGGAATATCTTCTTGTATATCGAGAACAATGGAAAATATTCTATCCAGGTACCCAACCGATAGGAATGTTGATAGAAGAATGGGAGAAAATTGAAAGAAGAGAAAGAAGTATGATTTGTCGTTGTCTTGTAGATTCAGTGCTGCTGAATGTCTCAGGAGAAGATTCGACCAAGAAGTTGTGGGACAAGCTGGGAATTTTATACCAGTAGAAATATCTGGTAAATAAGTTGTTTCTCATAAATAAACTATATCTTCTGAGGATGAGTGATGGAAGTTCGGTGACTGAGCATTTAAATGAAGTTAATACCATGTTAATCCAATTATCAACTATGGATATAAAGATCATTGATACCAGAATTGTTGGATGGGGAAGAGTCCGAATGACACTATAGGATGGGAGGAAAAGGACCCTTCCAGGTGTTCTACACATTCTGAGTTTGGAAATAAACCTGATATATGTCAGGAAGATGAGTGATGCAGGCGTGCATACTTTGTTTCAGAAGGATTCATGCAATATGGTGAGAGGTACGATGGTCTTAATGAAAGGAGTTCATATTGGTACCCTGTACAAGATGTTAGGGAATTTTGACTTGGCTGGATGTAACAACGTCGTTTCTCTTGAAATTGACTCGACTTCGGCTCGAATCGAATCGATGTCGACAGAACGTGACTCGAATTGAGCTAAGTTGGTTTAAATCTATTTGATCAGACATGATGAAGTCAACTTGAGTAGGCTATGGCATGAGAGGATGGGACACATTGGAGAAAAATGACTCCGCGATATGCAAAGGAAATGTATGGTCTAAGGTTTTCCTAAATGTGGTTTAGAAGTTGACTTTTGTGAACATTGAATATATGGGAAACAAATTTACGTGAGGTTCCCATCTAGAGGTAAAATGGGATTCTAGAACTGGTGCACAGTGATGTGTTTGGCTCAGTTACAGTGCCTTCACTTGGCGGATCCTTGTATTATGTCTCCTTCATAAATGATTTTTCCTAGAATACACGTATATATTTTTTGAGGAATAAATTAGAGGTTTTCGATAGATTTAAGGAGTTTAAATCTCTTGTGGAAAACCAGATAGAGAAGAGGATTAAAGTGCTGAAGATTGACAATGGTGGTGAATTATGTGGAAAGGAATTTGATCATTTCTATAAGAAGTGTGGCATAGGACTCCAAAACACCACACCATATACACCAAACAAAATGGAGTTTTTGAGATAATGAACAGAACATTGATGGATAAGGAAAGGAGCATGCTCAATGGTGTTGGGCTTGCACAAGAATTCTAGGCGGAGGAAGTCGAGACTGCAATATATCTGGTGAATATGTATCCTTCATCGATACTAGTTGATGCGACTCCAAATGAGGTATGGTCGGGTAAGAATCCTTCGATTTCACATCTCAAAGTGTTTGGATGTGATGCATTTATGCATGTTTTGAGGAAAATAGGAGCAATCTAGACAAGAAGGCAGTCAAATGTATTTTCATCGCATACAAAGAAGGGATGAAAGGATATAATATCTAGGATATTGCAACAAGGATAACAATATATAGTTGAGATGTGGTCTTTAGAGAAGTCAAAGGTGAGTTTGAGCCTGAGGAAGTTGTTTAGACCGAGAATGATCCTAATACGGTGTGATTTGAACTAAGGAATGAAGAAGATGATTTCGATGAGTCAACTCAATCTAGGGAAGAGGTGGAAAAATTGACTCCAGTGATAAGGAGGTCAAAAAAAGAAAGAAAAATAGTTGAAAGGTATAGTCCACCCGACTTTAGTTCCGCATTCATGTTAACTGCCATCGACGATGAGCCCAAGTTGGTCGGTGAGGCAGTTGAATCAACAAAGGGTAAAATAAGGAAGGACACCATGGTCAAAGAGATGCAATCCTTGTACAATAATGAGACATGTGATTTATTCAAGTTACCTAGTGGAAGAAATATCGTTGGTAGCAAGTGGGTGTTCAAGAAGAAGATGAATGTCACATGACAAGTTGAGAAGCTCAAATCTTGACTGGTGAAAATATATTCCCAAGTCGAGGGAGTCGACTTCGGTGAGATTTTTTCTTCTGTTGCAAAACTAACTTCCATTAGAGTACTAATGTCTATGGCTGCAACATTCGATCTAGAGATAGATTAGATGGATGTAAATACAACGTTCCTACATGGGGACCTGGAAGAAAAAATATTCATGAAACAACCTGAAGGATTTGTAGTAAAGGGCAAGCAAGAGTTGGTGTTCAAACTCAAAATTTCCCTTTATGGTATAAGTCAATCGCCAAGGATGTGGTACCATAATTTCGACACATACATCCTTAGTTCAGGATTTGTGAGAAGCAAA
The DNA here is from genome assembly GCA_009831015.1 of Picea engelmannii. Classification (NCBI taxonomy): domain Eukaryota; kingdom Viridiplantae; phylum Streptophyta; class Pinopsida; order Pinales; family Pinaceae; genus Picea; species Picea engelmannii. The sequence goes on along the minus strand of ML806993.1, from coordinate 159,559 downwards.
GCTGATCACTACATATAATCCAAGGAGGAAGGTGAGAGTTTCATATATGTAGCTTTGTATGTCGATGACATGTTTCTGATTGGAAACAACATGGATGTAATAAAGGAGGTGAAGAAGTAGGTATCCTCCAAGTTCGACATGAAGGATATCGGTGAAACTAACTTCATTCTGGGAATGGATACTAAGAGAGATCGAGCCACTAGAAAGATCTAGTTGAATCAGATGAAGTATATTGAAACACTTTTGAAACGATTCAACATGCAGGATTATAAACCCATGAAGGTGCCAATTCCTATGGGAGCAAGGCTTACTGCTGAACAGTGTCCAAAGACACAAGAAGAAATAGAGGACATGGCACATGTTCCCCATGCAAGTGAGGTTGGTATTTTGATGTATGTGATGCTCTACACTTGACCATACATTTCCCATGGGAGTGTTGAGAAAGTACATGTCGACACCTAGAAAGGATTAATAGATAGTTTCCAAGAGAGTATTCAGGCATTTTTGTGGCACAAAGGACTATGATTTATGATACCAAGGAAACACTGGAGGTGATAGTGGTAAATTATATGTAAATGGATTTTTCGATGCCGACTGGGATGGAGATATGGATCGATGAAGGTCGACCAACGGATATGTTTTCAAGATGTTCAGTGGAGCAATAAGTTGGATGAGTAAGCGACAGGTGATCGTATCCTTGTCGAAAACATAAGTTTAATACATGGAAACCACTCATCATAGCAAAGAAGCAAGATGACTTCAAAGGTTGTGTTTAGGAATTAGGTTTGATTAGAAAGATATGAAGGTAAGTTGTGATAGTCAAAGTACAATATTTATGGAAAAGAACCCTGCTTAAAATTTAAAGACTAAGCACATTGATGCACAATACCATTTCATAATACACATGGTGGAAAGTAACAAGGTGCTACTGGAGAAACTAGACACATTGGAAAACATAACAAACTCGTTAACGAAGTCTGTGGGTGCTATGAAGTTCTCTTGGTGCATAGAGGCAATGGGTATTGTTGGCCTGGGTATGCGAATGAAATTTCAAGAATCCCATGTTTTAGCAAAGAAGACAACAAGTGGGAGAATGTTGGGTTGTTATATTCTTTGTAGTGAAAGTCTAGTCGAGGTGAATCAACTGATGGTCAAAGTTCAGGTAGATCAAAAATAGGTTGAAGTCAAGGTAGATCGACAACATTGATAACAGGTTGAAGTCGAGGTAGATCGATAACAAGTCGAAGGTTAAGGGAGTCGACCGAGCAAAGTTGAAGACGAGGATATCGATGGAAAGTAAAACGACAAGAGGTCGAAGTGTGGGCATGAGATGATCAAATAAAGACCGAATGGAGGTTGACTGGTAAACTCGACTTGGAGTCGACTGTAACAAAATCTTGGCATTTGCGGGATTTGTAGCCAATGATATGCATGGATATGTAACCATTTTTGGGCACCCATATTTAGGGTTTTACCTGTTGTAAAGTGTAACACCCATGTTTCCCTAGTTTGTAAACATAACTATATTGGCCAAGAGACTATGGAAAACCTAATATGTGTGAATGTTTGATTTGATGGACCTTTGTATAAAAGGTCAATGAATGTAAATTTTGTTATTTACTAGAATATGGATAAGTGTTGCATGAATGTTGGGAGGGGGTGTGCTAAGAGAGACCACGAATGCTATGAAAGAGATGGCGAAGGGGACCAAGAATGGTTGTGTTAATCTCCACCAAACCACTACTTTTCTATATTTAATTTCTCAGGATCAAAACAACTCTCTGACCTAGGAATGAATTACAATCAGGTTGGTAGGTCGGAAGACTTCCTCAAGAGTTAATTAGGGGATGGGGAAGAGTGTCCATCTATAAGGCTTTCAAACCCGACCACAGACTGGGAATTCAGGCTACACACAATCTTGCTAAGAAAGGAAAGAGAGGAAGGCGTGATGGAAAGAGGAAGACCTTTCAAGAGTGCAGAGTAGAGAGACTAAGCTTACGTTCATGGAAGAACTAAAAAAGAGCGTGTTTTGATTGTGGGAGAAGGAGAGTAACCTTCGTCCCTATATATTACTAAGTCGAGATAAGGAGAGTAGCCTCTATCCCTATATACTACTGAGCTGGGATAAGGAGAGTAACCTTCATCCCTATCTATTATTGAGTCGGGAGGAGAGTAAAATTCATCCCTAACTTTCACTGAGCCGAAAGAAAATATTCAATCTCAAAGCATTGTGGCCTAGATTGGGGATGGCCAGTGGTAAATCCATTAGTAGTGACTGAGTCTATGGTTGGGTGGAAACGAGAACCCATTTCAGTAGTCAGATCACATCTTCTGGTTCTGATAAGTGTTTTCATGCTTTGTGCTTTGAAATGGAATAATGAATGAATGCATGTATGTATACATTTAAGAATGGATTCTGTATTGAAAGATCAAGTGATGTGTATGTATTTATCTCCTTGAGGAATTATGCTTCTTCTTTATTTTCCATATGCTCCAGTTTAACCCTCGAATGTGTTTTCCCTAGGGAGTACCTTAGAGTTCCAGAGTCGGAGGAAGCCTCTTGGAACTTCTACTGTCTCGGTAATTCCATGAGATTACCTTGCCCTGTTTCAAAAATTAAAGTTATGCAAGATAGGAAGGTGATTCCTTCAAACCAGTATCCTAAGAGACCTTAGGCTTGTGCCCATGTACTTAACAAAATATCGTATAAGATTAGAGATTATAGCCTAAGATTCACCAGAAGGTCCATATGACCAGGGTCTAGGAACCCTATGCTAAGTTTGAAAGGAGCTAGCTCTTTATGGCTTCAGATATTCAAGGGATCGAAGCCCTAGGATGTCAAACTTCATAACTGTAAAAAATACCCGAATGCTAGAGTCGCAAAAGGTTGTGAGTCATTGATCTAGTGAGTCCATTGGGGCCCCTTCTCGACCGTCCGATCGTCTAGTGGAAGGTTTCACATATGGTACTTTAGCAAAGTTACACTTTAGAAGAATGGAGATGCTATAGCATCAAAATCCCCGAACGATGAAGTTATGAAGTGAAGGAGAGCCATAGATTTGGGGGAGATCATTAGATGCCCCACCTATTGTCTGATCATTTACGTTAAGGGACCCGTACAAAGTACTTCGGTGAAGTCCTGCTTTGGGAAAATGGAGTGGCAGTGAAGCTATAACCCCCGAAGGCCAGAGCCACGAAGTAACCATGACTGTTGATCTGGGGATCCTTCAGGTTCTCTCCTAATAATCATATCTACAATGAAGTTAGCCCAATGTTGACCACTTCAGGAGAACATGGATGTTGTAATGTTAAAAACTCCCAAAGGGAGAATTCACAAACTGACTAGGACCGTAGATCTGGGGATCCTTTGGGTCCTATCCTAGCCGTCGAATTTACGATGTAGTCATCTTGGAATTGACCTCTTAGAGAGGATAGGGTGTTGTGACACCAAAACCCCTGAAAGATGAAGTCAGGAAGTAGTGAGGACCGTTGATCCTCAGACTCTTTGGGATCGCTCTCAGTTGTCGGTATATAGGGATGCGTGGCACTAGATCTTTGAGTCCAAAGACTGGGCACTCTGGGGAATGTTGAGTTGTGGTTTTTCCAAAAGCTCTGAAGCCCGAAGTAACAAGACACACCGATTCGAGAATGCTTCAGGACTTTTCCTAACCATCAGATCTGGGTTGTGGTCATCCCGACGCTAACCAATTTCAGGAGAAAAGAGGAGTTTTCATCGCAAAACTTCTCAATGCTGAATTCCCAAAGTAACAAGAGCCTTAGATCCATGGATTTACATGGCCATATCTCAACTGTAAGATCCAAGGAATGTTAGAAGGCTACTAGTTCGAAGTGATGTGGCACAGTGACATCACCCAGGGTGATGTGGACCCAAGTTTGATGTGCCATGTGTCACCTAGATTCATGCGTATCACATACCCTATAGACCCATTGGAACGTGACATGTGTCACCCCTGAACCCTTCCATGTGTTCGCCCCAAATATGAGCCGCCTAGACAAAGTAGTTGGTGAAGTGATCGAAACTTCGGGAGTCTGGGACTTCGGGACTCCGAAGGATTCAGGTGTAGCATTATAAAGAGACCAAAAGGTCCAAAGATTGGAACCATGTGAAAATATTACGAGACTTCGGGAGTTCGGGACTCAGGAAGGTCTCGTGTATAGAATTAAGGAGGCATTCGATGCCAAAGCACCGAAGTGTCGAAGCTCCTACTGGCATGCATGTTAGACAAAGATTGAGTCCAATCGTGGGATCAGACAGTTGATGGAATTCCACTGTGGATGAAGGAACCTGAAGACAATATGTGTGAGGTGGATTCACATGGCCCTCAACCAATGAACGTCGGAAGAACTTTAGAAAGGTATATTCATCATTTTTGAGTTTAGTTTTGAGCACGAATATTGTGGTTGGAAGGATCTAGATGAGGATAATGTGATAGAGACCCCAAATGAAGGATTTGACCACTTAAGGAGAATGAAATTTTGATTCCCCATCCCTAGGAAAGCCAATCAGGGGTCGGGTGTGTTACAAATTGGTATCAGAGCATGGAAACAACACTTGGCTTGCTTGGGCTCATGCATGAGTCCTATAAAAAAAAATATTATTATCTGCATTGACTCCTTGAGGAGAGGGACTGTAGATTGAACCTAAGATTTGGGAATTCTTACTGAATTTCAACAGAAGAATTTCTTTATCCCTTTGTCAAAGTGATAACTACTCTTCCCAGAGTAGGGATATGTTGATAAAAATTAATGGTAAGACTTGAATGTGAATAAATGAGAGTGGCATGGTTATGTCAAGGGAAGATTAAACCTGAAGGATTGATAACCTGAATTTGCGACATTGCCTCTAAGCATGGGAAGTTGGAGCCTTGGGAATTCATGATGGATGATTATATAATGGTTGAAACCAGAAGCAATGATGATCCATTTCAGCAAGATAAAGAGGAGTCCTTTGGGACTGTTGCTAATTCCCATAAAGAGGAAAAGTGATATGGGTAAGTGAGCCAGATCATGAGCTCATTGTTGCGCAAAATGCGTAGTGGCATAAGTACTTTTCTAGGCATGAAAATACCATATGTGAATGTGTTGTAGTGCATACGATGAAGGTTGAACGAATGTAACATGCAAATAGACTCAGTGAAAGCTATGGATAATGGAATTGTAATACTTGTAGCTGGCCTATATGGGTCAATAATGACCTAAGATGGGGAGTTAACACCCTGAATAAAAATGGTTGCTGGGGTAACCTAGTAAGAAAGTAAAAAGGATCTCCTTGATTGAGAGATCTGTTTATCAAGACTAGTTGGAAGCCAAATTGGATGTCATGTTACCTTGGGCATGGTCTTAATTTCCCATATTGTATTTATAAGTTGGGTAATGTTCCATGGAAATTAAGGAAAGAGTGTTTTCTTTCTAGTTGTTATCGTACATAAGAGATAAAAGTAACCTTTGCTGGTTATTATCATGAAAAGAGGGCAACATCAGTATGAGTTATGACTGTGAGATTAGTCATGTAAGTGACCATAATATTTAACTAAAGAACACTAATGATAAAACTAAATTATGAAGGTGAATAAAAAGGTGCAAGAGATGCCCCTGAATATAAACAAATATGTCTATACATACTTACGAGAATAATATAACTGCAAGCTCCCAGAGAGAGACAAACGCAGTGATGAGTATCCCCATGAGATTTATCATAAGAATTTTTGGACGATCCTTGGGAGAAGGATATAAAATTTCGTCATGTCCATGTGTGTGGATGACATGTAAAAAGGTGCAAACAATGAGCTTGCATGATGAACGTTTGGAATGTGCATGTTTATGCTTGAGTGCATGGATCTAATGCACCGTAAATCTTCTTGATATGAAGCCTGATATTAATACCAACCAGGTGCATGTGATACTAAATGTGCAAGTAATGCACATGTATGGTGTAAGAATATATGTAAATTAAAGGCACAATATGGTTGCCTTGATGAGTGAAATATAAGGCAAGAAGTGCACTTGCAAAAATTGAATGAATACCATGGTTGCATGGATGAATCTACTTTGAAGAGTTTGTTATCACATGAAATTTTCAGGGTCCTATGAGTTGGTGCTTTATACCTGAGTCTATGCCCATGCCCTGTTCTTCTCTCTTTCGCTGACCATGTCTTTAAATTTTCCCCTTCAGTCGACAAAGTCATTTTGTTTTCCCCTTTTTGTTTAAGAACTCATCTCCATTACCTCTGTCATTGATCCTTCTATTTTCTTGAACCCTTAGCCAGTCGCCCTATGTTTTATTTAACATAGGCTGCAACCATGAGCACGAAGCGTAACACTTAGAGTGGTCTAATATGGACTCAAATCAAGAAAGTGAGAAAGTTCAGTTTTCAACAGAGGAGATTCCATTCGAAGTTCAGATTTGTGGCCCTTAGGCGATTGGGATCATAAATTTATGTGAAGTTTAACGTCAGACAAAGGTCTGAAGTCCTGAGGTCAATCCTTGTCGTTGGCACTTGGAAGGGAATGTGGCAAAAGATCAACATTTCGTAGTTTCAGAACTCAGGAAGTGTAGAGGCAAGAGTTGTAAGAACTCGTGAGGTGCAAACTCGCGAAATGTTCTAAACTGTTGGATCGAGGAAAGAAGTGGACCATTGATTTGACTCTGGTGAAGTTGGAGATTCAGGAATTGGGGGAAGGGAGCTGAGTAGTCTTTCAACTTCCCAAGACGTGAAATCCTGACATGATGAAGATTAGATATGGACTGTAGATCTTATAGGGATAGGTGGCATCCGATCTGATGGTTCACAGAAGTGACTTTCGATAGTTTTGGAAGGATTCAAAAGAAAATAGATTTGGGTCATCCAAACCAAAGGGGCAGGTGACAAAATATAAGAGAAATCATGATTTCATGAGTCAGAGGTTTCAACATGGAGCAAGGCGCAAGTTCCCGAAACATGAAATCATGAAGCGCCCAGGAGTTGGGCCTGTGGTCATAGCCTGAGGCCACATAGGAGGTGGGCCCAAGGAAAAATGTAAGCACCCAGAGAATGATTGGTGGATTGGGTTTTCAAGGAAGCAATCAAGGTCGTCATATGCATAGCAGATCTGACTGTCGATCTGAATAGGGCCATTTCACAATATCAGGTATCGGGAGATTGTAGTCATGCGATGTGGAAATCCCTAAAACATGAAATCATGATGCGCCCATGAGTTGGGCCCATGGTCACAACCCGTGGTCATATGGAAGCAGGTCCAGGAGGAAATTTTGGTGCCCATAGCATAGAGCTGACCAAGGTGGAGTTCCGAGGAAGAAATCTTGGTCGTCGGATGCATAGTAGATCCGACCATCGATCTAAAGAAGGGAAATTTTGCAATATCGTGTATCGAGAGTGTGTAGTGAAGTGATGGGAAGGTCCCTGAAATGAAAAATCATGATGCGCCCAGGAGATGGGCCCATGGTCATGGCCTAAGGTCACATGTAGGAGAAATGCAATGAAGGAGAAGTTGGCACCAGGAGCTTTGGGAGCATGAAGGAAAGAGTGTGAATTTCATGAGACCTGCACCAAAAGCCAAAGATTCCTTCGTGAGTTAAAGAATGAGACCATCATGGTTTCAAGGTGCCGGGTTGACTCGAAGGGCCGCTAGCAGTGCATGGTAGATCCCTGGGCATTAAGTCCTACCATGATCCTGATGAAGGAAGTTAATGAAAAAAGGAGTGGTGGTTGAAACATCGTCTCACTCCATAAATATAAGGTATGGAAGGTTCGACTGTAGGGACTGAACCATCAGCCCGTGGTACTCCTGCGAGCATAGTTTCCTACAAAACCCATGCTGATCTGAGTTCGCATCTGACAGAAGAAGGCCCACATAGTTTGATAGAGTGAGCATTGACTGGAAGCTTTGAATGCAGGGGCCCAATCACGCTCCAGGTTGTTGTAACAGTTTTGAGTATATATACTCAATGTTGATATTTTTTTAAGGTCGATGGTTGAGCTAAGCTCCCGGGTTGTAATGTTTTAATAAAGCTCTGGTTTTTTGGTTATGTAACTTGATATGATATTTCTTGTTTAATGAAAGTCGATTTCTATGTCCATCTTATCTGCGTCTGATAATGAATGTTCATGATCAAAGGATTCACATGGATTGTGGTGACTGTGTTGTAATGGATGTTTGATTACAGTGCAGTTATAGCGTTTTCAGTTTCTTGAAACTCCAAATTCAAGAGGATCATGTTTTCAGAGTTTTTCCTCCTTAAGCATGATGGAAGACCTGATGTACAGAGAATAAATTTACATATTATACTCAATTTCTTCCTCCTACTCACCCCTAGTACAACTTACTGGATGAAGTTGATCAAGACCTTATTTGCTTATACATACCGCCCTAGTTTTCTGAGTTAAAATGATATTCTCTTGAGTTTTCCCCATTTGACCTCTTTAAATCCATTAACTGTGAAATATAACCTGATGGGTACTGGGCTTACCTCTTCCACAATCCAGAGGTGAGTTTTGGTGCTAACATTTTTGGCACCGTTGCTGGGGACGAATTGAAGATTTTCCCTGGGATAAAACGACAAATCTTACTGATTTTGAAGGTGCACCAAAACTCAGTACCATTGTAGATTGCAACCTGCACCTGGTGAATGCACTGTCTGGTGACTCCACTGGTTCAACTCCATTGTTTCATTTGGCTCCGAAAGGAAGACAAACGAGGTCTCATTGACAACTTCCTCTAACTATGACTGAAGCTGACCCTGAGAAAATTAATAGGAAAGGAAAGACCCTTCAAGAAGGTACTTCAGCTTCTGAACCAAGTGATTATGGTAATTTTCATAATCTTCCTTCAGAAACCCGAGTTACTGTTTCTGTTTCTCCTGTTATCCCATCTACTAGAGTTTCCAAAACTTTGAATTTGAGAAGTTTTCTAGCTGATTTCTCTTCTCCTGGCCTCGTTTTAAAAGGATAAATCTTTGGCACTCCTGTCTCTCCTGAAGTTGTACTGTGGCTCATACCCAGGACCTTAGGAGACTTCCCCACCCCTAGCTTTACTCCTCCTCCTCATGTTAGAGTTTCTACAATAGAAAGCTCTGTTCCTACCAACTTTGCAACCTTTTTACCAAACACTCAATTGTTTCCCTTTTCCCCTAGAAGCATAGTTCCAGTCTCTCCTGTCCGAACTCCATCTCCACCTTATTCTCATCTTGTTCACACTCCAATGGCAGGAAAAAATCCCCCTAGGACTAGAAAGGAATCTATAATAGCTGCTAGGTATGTCCCTCTTGTTTTGCCTTAGCCTCTGAACGCCCTCCCAGCGGATGGATACCTTAAGCAGTTTCCCAAGTTCAGAGGTGAGGGAGACATAACCTCAGAGGAACACCTTGAAGCCTTTTATAGTTTTATAGATTGTCATGTCATCATGTATGAAGATGTATGGATGAGGATTTTTGTTCATATCCTTGAGGGTGAGGCTAGGAAGTGGTTTAGGGCCTTGCCTCCTGTATCTATCGATGGGATTGAATCCCTAGATGAAGGATTATTAAAGAATTGGGGGGATAGAAAGGATTTACTTTACTATATTAAAGAGTTCAGATCAATGAAGAAAAAGGAAGGGGAGTTTATTTCTGATTTCTCAAAGAGATTTAATAAAATTTATAGCAAAATTCCCACTGAGGTTAATCCTACAGGAACCTTTGTAAAGATTACTTATTCTAGTTCTTTTGACCCTGATTTCTGCCTCCTATTAAGAGAAAGGAGAGCTACCTCTTTGTCTCATATGCAAGATGAAACCATTGAAGTAGAATCCAATATTATGGAATTTGATGAGCTTAGGAGTAAGGCTGTCAGGGACAAAAGAAGGGGAAGGTCTAAAACTTCAACCTCTTCCTCTGTTTCCCACCCTCAAGATGATGAGGTTATCAAATTATTAAAATCATTTTCTGCTGATATGGAGAAGGTAAAAATTGAAGTGAGATGAGCCTATAGAAGTACTCAAAACATTGATAACAAAGGTACCTTCAGGTGAAATAATAATGCTACTCAAATACTTCCAAGATATCAAAGAAGCCAGGATAAGGATGATCAAAGAATTTAATCCCCTCTCAAAAATAACCTTGCCACTAATGAAGAAGAAGAGGAAGAGGAGGTTGATCCCGAAATCCATTGTCTTGGGGATACCTCCTCATTTCCCTATTTAAATCAATCTAGATATGAGGAGTCTCTAATGGACGACCAACTAAATGAGTTGAGTAAAGGGGAAAAAACCAACCACACTCCAAACATATATAATCTGAAGTCCAAATAGAAAGAAGGGAAAGAAGACATCCCTGATCGACCTACCAGAGAAGAAACACCCGCTAAAGATATGGTAGACCAAAGAAAGGAAAAGAAGGCACAGACCCCCCCACCAGTGGTCAAAATTCTTGCTCCAAAAGTGAGAGAAATTCTAAAGCCCCCCTCCTCTTTCAGCTATGAGCATGAAATAAAAAAGATTAGAATCCCTATACCCATTTCAGAGCTGGTCAAGCATGAAGACTTCAGAAGGTGCCTCTCCAAAATGTTGCATCTCAGACCTTTGTCTCATTCCACAGACTCAATAAACCTCCAAAATGAGAATCCTATAGTCATCCTAGTTCCTTCGGTAGAATATAGATACTTCATTGAACATACATGCCAAGGTGTTGCACAACTGTTTGATGGATTCAAGGGAATCTCACAATCTTATGCCTAATATTGTCTTGGAAGAGCTTGGTCTGGAGATTACAAAAGCCTACCATGACCTGTATTCTTTCGACTCCAGGAAGGTCAAGTGACTTGGGGTTATCAAAGACTTGGCCATATCTCTGTTCCAACTACTAATGAAAAGTTTGATCATGGACATCGTGGTAGCTGAAGTTCCCCCTAAGTTCAAGATGCTTATGTCTAGATCTTGGATAAAATACTTGGAGGAACTTTGCATATGGACCTCACCTATGCTACCATTTCAGTGTTTGGGGGTGAGCATAGGAGACTTTACAGGGAAGGTCAGTTGGCCTATGTTATTATTGATAAAGCAAACCCCACAAACCATCCTTTCTTTTCTCTTGATAGAGATTTGGGATATAGTTTGATGCAACTCTCTGACGTTCCTAAACCTCATCTGGAGATCAAGAAGCGACCTTTTATGTTTTGTGAAAATTCCCTTACTATCTCCTCTGTGTTGAAAATATTCTTTGATGGAGCTTCTTCTAAGGAAGGTGTTGGTGCTGGTGCTAGAGTGGTTCTTGTTTCACCTACTCAAGAGATTATAGCTCTGTCCAACAAGTTAGAATTTAGAGCTACCAATAATGTGGCAGAGTATGAAGCTCTCATTTTAGGTCCGAGCGCTGAAAAGGACATGGGAATTGAAGAGATATCAGTATTTGGGGATGCTAAGATAATTTTCCATCAAGTCAGAAATCTCTACCAAGCTAAGCACCCTAGGCTAATAAGTTATAGGAATGAAGTGTGGGACTTTATTGACAATTTTTTCCTAGATTTCAACATTTCATTTATTCCAAGAGAATAAAGCATCATGGTTTATTCTCTAGTTATTTCAATAAGAAATTTCAGAGTTCCTTTGCCCCCAAAGCTCAGGTATGATGTAGAAGTAAATTACAGACCCTCTATACCTGACAATGTGAAGCATTGGAAATTATTTGAGGATGATCTTGAGATTTAAAGTTTCCTTGAGACTGTTGATGAGTTTCATTCACTACATATTGATCAAGATCAAGATTCAAAAAATAATCCTCATTCTGATGTTTTCCTGAACGAAATCAGTAATCACCATATTGTTCAGTTGCCTAGCAATCACATTCTGAAGGGACTAGTTCCTTTAGAAATACTATTTGACAGAAATGATGTGGAAATGAAAGTTAAAGGATCGATTGATGACGCTAATGTAACTGAATGCAACATTGGTACAAAGAAAGATCCAAAATTTGTCAAGTTGTCGAGCATTCTGTCAAGGGAACAAAGGGATGGATATGATGAACTATTAAAGGAGTTTGCTGATGTGTTTTCCTGGACTTATGAGGATCTCAGAACATATGACACAAGCATCATTGAGCATAAGATCCCACTAAAGGAAGAGGTCAATCCATTTAGGAAGAAACTGAGACATATCAACCCTATGATGCTACCTATCATGGAGAAAGAGGTAAAAAATATTTTAGATGCACAAATTATCATTCCTTTGAAGTATTATGAAAGGGTGGCTAACTTGTCCCCAGTGAGAAAGAAGAATGGAGAAATTAGACTTTGTGTTAATTTCAGGAACCTAAACAGAAGCTCCAAGAAAAATAATTACCCATTGCTGAAAATGGAGCACATATTGCAGAGGGTGACAGATGCATCCAAGATGTCCATGATTGACGACTTTTTTGGATACAATTAGATTTTTGTCTTACCTGAGGATAGAGAGAAGACAACATTCACCACTCCATGGGGTACATTCATGTATGCCAAGATTCCCTTTGGATCGATAAAAGCAGGAGCAACTTTCAAGTGTGCAATGGACATCACCTTTATTGGGGAAAGGGATAAATTTGTAGTCATTTATCTGGATGACATTACAGTTTTTTCCAGGAGTGATAAGGAACATTGTCATCATCTGAGAAAGGTATTCCAAAAAGGCAAAAAAATTGGTCTCTCCCTGAATCCCAAGAAATCATCGTTTTCTATGAAGGAGGGAAAATTACTGGGGCACATAGTATCAATTGAGGGAGTAAACATTGATCCCGACAGGGTGGAAGGCATCCAAACCATAGATCTCCCTAGATCCTAGAAATAAGTTCAATATTTCTTGGAAAAGATTAATTTGCTGAGAAGGTTTGTTTCTAATTTTGCTGAACTAGTGAAGGACATTACAGTCATGTTGATGAAAGGAAACAAAATCAAATGGATTGCTGAATCTTGTAGTTCCTTCAATCAAATAAAGAATGTTATGATCAAAGCACCTGTGCTCATCAGTCCTAATTATTCCAAATATTTTATGATTTTCTCCTTTGCTTCATTTGACTTCGTGGCAACCATTTTGTTGCAAAATAATGACAAAGGGTTTGAGCAACCCATTGCCTTTTTTAGCAGGGCATTGAGGGATGTAGAGATGAAATATGAAATCATAGAAAAACAGGCCTATGCCCTAGTTAAGGCTCTCAAATCCTCCAGGGTCTATGTTTTTCATTCAAAGTTCATTGCATATGTCCCTTCAGGTTCTGTGAAGGAGATTCTCATTCAGCCTGACATGGATGGGAGAAGGAGAAAATGGATTGCTAAAATCCTTGATTTTGACTTGGAGATAAGACCCACTAAGTTGGTTAAGGGTCAAGGTTTAGCCAAGCTGCTGGTTGAAACTAATTGCAAAGCCTTGGGGATAAATTTCATCAACGCATTCTCAGAAAACCAGCAGGGTGAGTTGTCTGATACGAGTTCTCAAGCCTACCCTCCATTAGCAGAATGTGATTGGTACAGGGACATCATTTTCTTTCTACAAAATTTATAACCTCCTGATGGCATGGAAAAAATAAAAGTAAGAGCTTTAAAGCTCAGATCAATTAAATATTTCCTCATTGATCAAGTTTTATATTGGAAAGATCCTCTAGGGGTGCTGTTGAGATGTTTAGACCCAGAGGAAGCCCAAAAAATCATGTTTGACTTTCATGATAGTTTGTGTGGGGGAAATAACTTCTGGAAAACTACAACCTACAATATTCTCAGATCTAGATATTTCTGGCCTAGCCTATTCACTAATGTTTATGCTAAAATCAGGGCTTGTGTCAAGTGTAAAAAATTATTAGGAAAACAACAATTCAAGTCCTTGCCTTTGAAGCCTGTGGTGGATTTAGGACCCTTTCAGTAGTGGGGACTAGATTTTATCGGAGAGATTCATCTGGCTTCTAGTGGTCAACACAAGTGGATATTGACTGCCACAGATTACTTTACCAAGTGGATAGAAGCTATCCCCACAACGAGCGATTCTCACAAGGTAATCATTGGTTTTCTTGAGGATATTATAGCAAGGTTTGGCTGTCCGAAAAGAATTGTCACTGATAATGCTACATCCTTTAAGTCCGAACCATTGATTCAATTCTGCGAGCAGTTTGAGATTGCGTTGATTCACTCAAATTCTTACTACCCTCAAGGGAATGGACTAGTAGAGTACTCTAAAACGAGCCTTATAAATATCATCAAAAGATTGTTAGAGGACAATAAGAAAGCATGGGATTCAAAGCTCAAGTTTTCTCTATGGGCTGACATAGTGATAACAAAGAGATCTCTTGGTGTCTCTCCTTTTCGGCTTGTATATGGAATTGAGGCCATATTTCCTTCTCAGCTGGTCTTACTTGTGGAAAAATTCTTCCAAGATTTCCAAGGAGAGTCTGATGATATGATCAGAAGGATACAACAACTGGTGGAAGTGCAATAGGATGGAGAGTGGTTACTAGAAAAAGCACATCAACATCAACAAAAGATCAAGTAGGATTTTGACAAAAAAGTAAGAAAGGAGTATTTCCAGCTGGGATATCTAGTACTAAAATGGGATGCACCCAAGAATGATAAATGAAAGAACGGTAAATTTGAGGCCTTATGGATCGACCTCTTCAAAATTTCTATAGTTTTTTCAAATAATACTTACAGTTTGCAGAATTTGGAGGGTGATGAAGTTTTTGGAGGCCCTGTAAATGAGCATTTTCTGAAGAAGTTCTCTGTTTAAATCTGCAACCGCGATTGGAGAGAAAGAAGCAGGCTTTGCAAATCGTGTCTTTTTGGGGTACATCGATGGATTTCTTGGATGATCAAACATTTTCCTCCTTTCAGCGCAAGACTGTACTTACCTGGACGAGTGAAACATTCCCCCATTGTAAATATTGTTCCTATTTTTATGTTAATTTTTCTTTAAATAAAGACTCCATAGCCCAATAGATAAGGCACTGGAACTGCGCGTCCTTGGCAACTCGCAAGGAGAATCCCATCCCCTGTGGAGCCAATGTTATCACATGAACTTGTCAGGGTCCTGTGAGTTGGTGGTTTATACCCGAGTCTATGCCCATGACCTGTTCTTTTCTCTTTCATAGGCCGCGTCTTTAAATTTTCCCCTTATCTGGAAAAGTAATTTTGTTTGCCCCTTTTTGTTAATAACTCATCTTCGTTACCTCTATCATCGATCCTTCTATTTTCCCAAACCCTGAGCCAGTTATCCAAGTTTTTATTTTATGCAGGCCATAGCCATGAGCATGAATCCCAACACATAGAGAGTTCTAATATGGATTCAAATCAAGCGAGCGTTCAAGTTTATTTTTCAGCATAGGAGATTCCATTCGAAGTTCATATTTGCGGCCCTCAGGTGATCGAGATCATAAAGTTGCACGAAGTTTAACATCAGACAAAGGTCCAAAGTCGCAAGTTCAATACTAGCCATTAGCACTAGGAAGGGCACATGGTGAAAGATCAACATTTCATGGTTTTGGAACTCGAGAAGTGTAGAGGCAAGAGTCGTAAGGACTCGCAAGGTGCAAACTCATGAAATGATCTGAACCATTAGATCGAGGAAAGCCGTGGACCGTTTATATAACTCCGGTGAAGTCAGAGATTCAGGAATCATGGGAAGGGATATGAATAACCTTTCAACTTCCCTAGATGTGAAATATCGACACGATGAATATTAGATCTGGACCGTAGATCTTATAGGGATAGGTGGCAACCGATCTGATGGTTCACGAAAGCGACTTTTGTGAGTTTTGGAAGGATTCAAAAGAAAATAGATCTGGGTCGTCCAAACTAGAGAGGCACATGGTAGAATATAAGTGAAATCATGATTTTGAGAGTCAGAGGTTTCAGCATGGAGTAAGGTGCAAGTTCCTGAAACGTGAAATCGCGAAGTGCCTAGGAGTTGGGCCTGTGGTCATAGCCTGAGGCAACATAGGAGGTGGGCCCAAGGAAAAAGGTAAGCACCCATCACATTATTGCTGACTTGGGTTTTAAAGGAAGAAATCATGATCATTGGATGCATAGAAGATCTGACTGTTGATCTGAATAGGGCCATTTCTCAATATCGAGTATCGGGAGATTGTAGTCAAGCGATGTGAAAACCCCCAAAATGAAAAATCGCGATGTGCTCAGGAGTTGGGCCCATGGTCATATGGAAGTAGGTTCAGGAGGAAAGGTTGGCACCCATAGCATAGATCCGACCAAGGTAAAGTTTCAAGGAAGAAATCGTGGCTATGAGATGCATAACAGATCCGATCGTCGATCTAAAGAAGGGAAATTTCGTAATATCGGGTATCGAGAGAGTGTAATCAAGTGATGGGAAGGCCCCAAAAATGCTAAATCATGATGCAACCAAGAGTTGGGCCCACGGTCATGGCCCAAGGTCACATGTAGGACAAATGTGACGAAGGAGAAGCTGACACCGATAGATTTGGGAGCACAAAGGAAAGAGTATGAATTTCATGAGACCTGCACCAAAATCTGAATATGCCCATGTGAGTTAAAGAATGAGACCATCATGGTTTCAAGGTGCCAAGTTGACTAGAAGGGATTCCAACAACACATGCCAGATCCATGGGTGTTAAGTCTCATCCTGATCCTGATGAAGGAAGTTAATGAAAAAAGGAGTGGTGGTTGAAACCTTGACTCACTCCATAAATGGAAGGTTTGTAAGGTCAAGCCATGGGGATTGAACCGTTAGCCCGTGCTACTCCTACGAGCAGATTTTCCTACAAAACCCATGATGATTTGAGTTCATGTCTAACAGAAGAATGCCCGCATAGTCTGACAGAGTGGGCCTTGACTAGAAGCTTTGAATGCAGGGGTTTGATCACGCTCTGAGTAGTTTTAGAATTTTTGAGTATATATACTCAGTTTTGATATTTTGTTAAGGTTGACGGTTGAGCTAAGCTCCTGGATTGTAATGTTTTAATGAAGCTCTAGTTCTTTGGTTATGTAACTTGATATGATATTTCTTGTTTAATGAAATCTGGCTTCTATTTCGATCTTATCTGTGTCTGATACTGAATGTTCATGATCAAAGGATTCACATGGATTGTGGTGACTGTGTTGTAATGGATGCTTGATTGTAGTGCAGTTATAGTGTTTTCAGTTTCTTGAAAGCCTGAATTCAAGAGGATCTTGTTTTTAGAGTTTTTCCTCCTTAGGCATGCTAGAAGACCTGATGTTCAGAGAAGACCTTTACATATTCTCCTCAATTTATTCCTCCTACTCACCCTTACTACAACTTACTGGCTGAAGTTGATCAAGACCTTATTTTCTTGTGCATACTGCCCCAGTTTTCTGAGTTAAAACGATATTCTCTTGCATCTACCCCATTTGACCTCTTTAAATCCATTAATCATGACATATAACCTAATGGGTACCGGGCTTACCTCTGCCGCAATCTAGAGGTGACTTTTTGTGCTAATAGAGTCATAGAAGTTTTGTTTGAGTGACAACTTGAGGTGGATGTTTCCATTCCCTCAAGAAAGACTAGTATAAATAAATGAAAGAGTAAATGTGAAAGGATGGTTTGTTGTCAGGATAACAAGCAAATGATTATTCCTTGAGGATCACATGAGAATGATTTTGAACAATCGTGAGTTGATTAATTTTAAGGTAGAGATGTATGTAGGCTATGAAATATACCCATGGCAGCTACAGATAGGTTTTTGATTATGCTTATGGTTAAGTACATCATGGATGTAAGTTAACAAAACCAAAATATGTGTGGATACATAATTTGGATGCATGTTTATATTCCTTACGAAATATTTGGTAAACAATTGAATCTAACACAAAGTTGAGGCCATCACAGATAGTGATGGATATGCAATAAAGAAGTTGCATGCAGAGGTATTTCCTTTTGGAAGAACTGTGTGAAGACTCTGTCAGGAGAATAATGTCACAACCTTAATAACTTCTTAGAATTAAGCAGTGAGCTACAAGCTTATATATATATATATATATATATATATATATATATATAAGTATATTGGATTACATTTTGAGAACATCATGTAATGAATAGAAGGCTAATAAATGAATAAATGAGTATGTTTGATTGAATAGGATTGGTTGAAGCCAAGTTAAGAAAAGGCAGTGAGGCCTTAGAGAAAACTAAACTGGGCTGAAAAGTACCAAGCGATGTAGAAAGAATTGGAAGAAGGGGAGATCCCTCAATTCCTTTCTTGCTGAGTATTATGTTTTCTCTTGGAAGAGAAGGATGGTACACTGATGAAGGTAAATGTTTTGACACCATAGTGATGATGGTTGTATTTCTGTAGAAACAATCGAGATTTGTTTGTGTTACACTCATAAAGACATTAAGGATAATGTGATGAAGTGCATAAAGACATGCTAGGACATGTCTGGAAATGTTTTATTGTCTTAATTTTATGCCCAAATGTTTTTGAAAGGAAGTTGTATGCCATGAGTACCCAAGTAGAGTATGATCTACGAAGAAAATGTTTATCGAATCAGGTTAATCAAGAACCTGAAATATGAGATGAATGCGAGCCGTTCATCGATAGAAAACTGATCTCAGTCGTGAGATCAAATTCAATATCCATTGGAGTTAACAGATCAAACACCAGTCGTTTGATTAGATCGATTGTTGGGGATCATTGTGGAACATGAAGGTGAAATTAACAAACGTACTAGTTCACGGTCTGTAATCAACCCACACCATTGATCTCATCGTGGTGGATGATCAGTGACCACGATTAAAAGAGTCAGGCAAGAACTTTTCAGATTGCGGGGGTTGAAATCTCCAATAAAAGAGCAAACATATTGGGGTTCCACAATCGTTGTGAACCGCATATCAGTGAATGATCGATGGGTGAACCTGTAAGGAACCCACACATTAATGCCATGTAAATTTGTATTATGATTGGGTTCTTTGGTTGAATGTGGAAAATCAAGACTTAGTTCACAATCTGAATTTCTCTGCCAAACACTTCTGTGTTGGAATTGTTATTATCTGGAAATTGCGTGGTTTAAAATTGATCGAGGGATAAGATCGACAACCCACAATCATTGTGGATATTTCATATGCACATGGGTTAACTTCAAGACCTGTACCCATAATTTAAACTCAATATAACATTGTTTTGATTTTGGGATCCAATCGTAGATCAGAGGACCCATATTCATTGCGGAGATCGGGAGGAGAGTTAAGTCGCGAGCTAGTTGAGGGTCTGGAATCCCTTGCAGCTGTTGGATCTAGGGGAAGAAAAATCTACACCATTGATTAGAAAATAAGGGATTAAGCCATGATCACAGTGCCTAGACACGGGAGTTGAAAGGATAACGCCTGAAAAGAATAGAGCTAGGTCACAACTCTTAGTTTCATGGAGAGAAAATGGATTTCCTCTGGACCAATAAAGGAAGATAGAGTTTAGCACTCTGCGTTAGACTATGGTCGTGGGGAATGGTTCTATGGGAACAAATGTGCTTATAGTTAGCACATTGCATGAAATTGCTTCAAGGAAATGTGTGTTTGCATAAAGGGAAGACAATGGATTTCTTATTAAGGAAGGAGGACCTTCCGAAATTTTACTTACATTGTATGGGTGTCAATAAAATCAAATTTGGGTGGCCATGAGTGTGGGCACCTTGGTTACTAATGAAGAAAGAATGCTTGGGTGCATTCAAGAGAAAATTTTAGTTTCATATGTGTTGATCTGGGATCATGATCATCTTGCAACAGGAAGAACAATCCTGCTGCAATAATGAATGAGAATGAATAAGCCATATGGTGAAGAGCTTGGCTAAGATCCAACACACCATGGAATAGTTCTTGTGATAAAGTGTGGAAAATTTGAAATCAATGCAAGGATGCATTGGGTATGAATGTGGCCACAAATGTTGGGACATTCATTAAAGTCAATTGATATCTGAATTACATTTTGAAAAGTTTGGTAGGATGAAATGATGCATAGGTAAGGGATGATGTTTCCTTCCATGTTTATATAGATGTAATGAAACTAAAAGGTTGTAATGAAATTTTAAATGTGGTGAGAATATATATATATATATATATATACTATGGGTGATAGATTGCAATAAAATTTTGAAATTTAAAATTTATGATGATGTCTCATGAATTTCTGTATACCTATGATACATATGAGAAGAAAAAATCTATCCAGAAAGGACAGATGAAGGCTGTCAATATGGAAAGCATGCAAAATGGCTACTTCTGAGCCATGAGAACCCCGTGGTAAGTCATGATCGCCTGGAATATGTTGTGTTTTGGTAACACAAGCCAAAGGAGACTTTGACTGTTCTTGTAAACTATTGATTGGGATCATGCACACAATGGGTATGAATAAGAAAAATAGTCAGCTGGGATAACAGGACAACCATGTGGATAGAAATCCACAAACTGCGCAGATGAATATTATGCAAGTTGTGAAATGTTTCTAGAATTTTATGCACAATAATTTTTTTCGCATGAATCTATGATTAATGTGATTGTTGTCCAATAATTATTGAAGAAATATGACGAAGGTTAAGGGTATGGAAAGGACCTGACCAAGGAAGAGGATTAAGATTTGTGAAGAAAATGAACGACAAATAACATGACATGTGCTATTGACAGATAGAACATTGTGGACGATGTTCCTTTAAGGGGGAGGGGATTGTAATACCCCTGTTTCCCCAGTTTGTAAATATAACTATATTTTCTAAGAGACTATGCGAAACCCAATATGTGTGAATGTTTGATTTGATAAACCTTTGTATAAAAGGTTAATGAATGTAAATTTTGTTATTTACTAGAAAATGGATAAGTGTTGCATGATTGTTGGAAGGGGGGTGTGCTAAGAGAGACCACGAATGATATGAAAGAGATGGTGAAGGGCACTAGGAATGGTTGCGTTAACCTCAAACAGACCAATACTTTTCTAGATTTAATTGCTATGGATCAGAACAACCCTCTGACCCAGGAATGAATTATAGTCATGTTGGTAGGTGGGAAAAACTCCTCAAGAGTTAATGAGAGGATGGTGCAGAGCATCCATCTGTAAGGATTTCACACCTAACCACGGACTAGGAATTCAGGCTATAAGCAATCTTGCTGAGAAAGGAAAGAGAGGAAGACTTGCAAAGAGTGTAGAGTAGAGAGACTAAGCTCAGGTTCGAGCAAGAACTGAAAAAGAGCGCGTTCTGATTGTGGGAGAAGGAGAATAACCTTCATCCTTATCTATTGCTTAGCCATGAGAAGGAGAGTAACCTTAATCCCTATCTATTATTGAGCCGAGAGAAGGAGAGTAACCTTTGTCCCTATCTATTAATGAGCCAGGAGAAGGAGAGTAAGCTTCATCCCTAACTTTCGCTGAGATGAAAGAAAATATTCAATCTCAAAGCATCGTTGCCTAGCTCGAGGGTGGCCATAGGTAAATCCATTAGGAGTGACTGAGCCTATGGTTGGGTGGAAATGGGCACCCCTTTTAGCGATCACATCACATCTTCTGGTTCTGATAAGTATTTTCATGCTTTGTGCTTTAAAATGGTATAATGAATGAATGCATGTATGTATACATTTAAGATTGGCCTCTGTATTGACTGATCAAGTGATGTGTATGTATTTTTCTCCTTGAGGACTTATGTTTATGCTTGATTTTCCATATGCTCCAGTTTAAAGCTCGAAAGTGTTTTCCCCAGGGAGTTACCTCACAGTTCCAAAGTTGGAGGAAGCCTCTTGGCACTGCTAGCATCTCGGTAATTCCACAATATTACCCCGCCTAGTTTCAGAACTTAAAGTTCTATGATATAGGAAGGTGATTCCTTCAAACCAGTAGCCTAAGAGGCCTTAGGCTCATGCCCATAGCCTTAACTAAATCTCGGCTAAGAGTAGATCTTATAGACCGAGATTCACCAGAAGGTCCACATGACTAGGGTCTATGAACCCTGTGCTAAGTCCGAAAGGAGATAGCTCTCGATGGCTTTAGAGCTTCAGGGGATCGAAGCCATGGGATGTCAAACCTCATAACTTTCAAAAATACCCGAATGCTAGATTCATGAAAGGTTGTGAGTCGTTGATCTGGGGAGTCCATTAGGACCCCTTCTCGACTGTCTGATCGTCTAGTGGAAGGTTTCATGTATGGTACTTCGACGAAGTTCCACTTCGAGAGAATCGATATGCTATAGCATCAAACTTCCCAAACGTCGTAGTTACAAAGTGAAGGAGATCCGTATATTTGGGGGAGATATTTAGGAGCTCCACCTACCATCTGTTCATTCAAGAGAAGGGACCCACACATGGTACTTCGACAAAGTGCCACTTTGGGAAAATGGAGTGGCAGTGAAAACAAAAACCCCGAAGGCAAGAACCACGAAGTGATAAGGACCATTGATCTGGAGGTCCTGCGGGTTCTCTCCTAGCCGTCGGATCTACGAAAAAGACAGCCAGAGATTGACCGATTCAAGAGAAAAGGGATGTTGTAACGTAAAAAATTCTCGAAGGTCGAATTCATGAAGTGACTAGGACTGTAGATCTGGGGATCCTTCGTGTCCTATCCTAGCCAAAATATTTACGATGTAGTCAGCCTGGCATTGACCTCTTTAGGAAGATAGCGGTGTTGTACCATCAAAACCCCCGAAGGCCAAAGTCACAAAGTAGTGAGGACCGTCGATCCTCAGACTCTTCGGGATCCTTCTCAGCCGTCAATATATAGGGATGCATGGCACTAGATCTTTGAGTCTGGAGAATGGGAAATCCAGGGAAAGTTGAGTTGTTGTGCGTCGAAAATCTATGAAGCTCGAAGTAACGAGACACGTTGATTCGAGGATGCTTTGGGACTTTTCCTAACTGTCATATATAGGCTGTGGTTAGCCCAGCACTAACCAAATTTGGGAGAAAAAAGGAGTTTGCATTACAAAACTCTTGAGAACCGAATTTGTGAAGTAATAGGAGTCGTAGATCCATGGATCTACATGGTCATATATTGACCATGAGATCTCAAGAATGTTAGAAGGACACCAGTATAGAGTGACATGGTGCAGTGACATCACCAAGGGTGACATGGACCCAAGTTTGGCGTGCCACATGTCACCCAGATTCGTGCATATCACATACCCTATAGACCCATTAGAACCTGAAACATGTCACCCTTGGCCCCTTCCACGTGTCATCCCCATGTACGAGCCACGTAGTCAAAGTAGTTGTTCAAGTGACCAGAACTCCGAGAGTCTGGTACTTCAGGACTTTGGAGCATTTAGGTGTAGCATTGTAAAGAGACAAAAAGGTTCGAAGACCAGAGCCACATGGAAAGGTTATGGGACTTCGAGAGTTTGGGACTCTGGAAGGTCTCGTGCATAGAAGTAAGGAGGTGTTTAGCACTGAAGCATTGAAGTGTCAAAGCTCTTGTTGGCCTGCATGTTAGACTCTTGCGTGTTAGAAACCTATGTGTTAGATGAAGATTGAGTCCAGTCGTGGGATTAGACCGCGGATGGAATTTCACTGTGGATGAAGGAACCTGAAGATAATACATGTGGGGTGGATTCACGTGGAAGCAACTTGGCCCTCAACCAATGAATGCCCGAAGAACTTAGGAAAGTTATATCCACCCCTTCTGAGCTCAGTTTTGAGGATGGAGACCATGGTTGGAAATATCTGGATGAGCATAATGCGATAGAGACCCCGAATGAAGGATTTGACCACTTAAGGATAATTACATTTTGATGCCCCATCCCTAGAAAATCCACTTAGGGGTCTTTTGGCATAGGGGGATACCCAGGGTTCAACTCTAAGAGCGTACCAACAAGCCCTAGCTACTGGCCCATTTGGAAACATCTACGAAGCAGATGCAGTCTCACCCGAAGAAACTATGAGGGGGTTGCAGAACAAAGATGTCTACAACCAGGGGAATATCAAGTGGAACTATTACAACAACAACACAACATGCCTCCATCATTCATCAAGCTAGATATATCCTTCACAACTATAGATATGATCTAATACAATAATGCAGATAAAAATATAACAACAATAGAGATCAAATCATCAATCACACACACAACAACATATGTATGTGGTTCACCCTCTCTCTAGGGCTACGTCCACAAAACTGTGATTATGATTTATTAAGGTAAAGCATACAGTTCTTATCTACACTCTCAACTAGAATATCTTCTTTCTTCTCTCTCTTTCTCTCCCTTTCCTGCACACCCAGCTACAGGACTTGACCTTCGGACACAGTTGAAGATCTTACAATATCTGAAGCCTCTCTCTCTCAACACTTCTTGCTCACAATACAATAATCTCTCACCACAACAATAGAGTTAGATAAACAACAATAACGTACCCCCGACCCAGGTCCTCTTGACCCTTATTTATTCATTACAATACCTCACCGACAGGCTTAGGCTATAACCTAGGTGCCAAAACCCTAAATACCAAAACCCTAGGTGTCTAAAACCCTAGGTCAACTTGATCCTCTTTTTTCGGGCTTCGCTAGCTTGTCTTTCCTTCCTTCTCGCGCAGTGCTCCAAAGCATCCGATGGTGGATTTTCCCCACTTGCTGAGTTGTCCTTGATCCTTCTTCCTTGTTGATCTGTCAGCCTTGATATTCTCATCCAACAACTTGATTTTCCATACTTCGCTCCATCTTCTATGCTCTTCTTCTCACTTCGATCCAGTGACTATCACTGTGTCTTCCGCAAAGTGCGCATTTCACCTTTTCTTTCTTGATCTTCTCTTTCTTCCATAACTAAGGGCCAAAAGGGTCGAGTGTGTTACATAAATCCTATAAATAGGTGTCTTGTAGATCCATAAAGAAGGATGTTGTTAGGTAAGCTTAGAATGCACTTTTGTAGGTTAATGTATGTGTAAGTGTAGGTTGTTGGTCATGCATATGAAAGCCAAATTAGCTACAAGGTTGTTCTTTCTTATGAAATAAGGTATGATGTTGATTGTTTCTTAGGTGTGGACCAAGGTTAGACATGTAACCTTTTATTCTGAATGAATAAGACAACACGAGAGAAGAACACTCAAAATAATGTTGGATTTCTCGGTTAATGGTTTCCAGGGTAAAATCTCGGTGTACTGTGTGATTGCTTATGTCATTTTCTTTCTTGATTTAATTATTCTTCTATTCTAATAGTATTAGTGTGGAATTTCCCTACATTTCTTGACATTACCCTCCCTCTATAATGATAAGATACAATATGATAACCCCAAAAATTTGGAGGAATCCAGATGAAGATCAAGGCATACAAAGAGCAAGGCATCTTTATGAGCAGGTAACCTAGGATATCAGAAAACAATTGCAGCTATAAGAAGCCAATACTTTTGGATGGGAAAGAAAAATGAAGCGGCTTATTACATAACCATATGTCTAGAATGCCAAAAAGTGAAGATAAACGATAGACATCCAACAGGTTTGCTACAACCATTTACCATTCCAAAATGGAAGTGGGAAGTTGTCATGGTTGATTTTATTACTAAGTTGCACATAACAATGAAGCAATATGATTCCATCATGGTGGTGGTGGATAACTTGACTAAGGAAGGGCATTTTATTCCAATAAAGACTACACACAAGGCAATATATATTGCATAAATTTATATGAGAGAAGTTGCTAGGCTACATGGAGTGCCTAAGGCTATAGTTTTAGATAGAGACCCAAAGTTTACATCAAATTTTCAGAAAGGTTTGTTCAAGGGATTTGGGACAAATTTAAATCTCAGTACAACATATCATCCAGAGTCATATGGGAAAACAGAGAGGACCAATAGAATAATTGAGGACATGGTTAGAATGTATGTGATGGATCAACCATCAAAGTGGGAATATTATATTCATTTAGTTGAATTTTCCTACAACAATGGTTATTAGGCCTCATTGAAAATCAGTCTGTTTGAAGCATTGTATAGTAGAAAGTGTAACATTCCAGTGAGTTGGGATAATCTGACATACAAAGAAATTGTTGGGATAGAATTGTTAAGAGAAATGGAAGAGTAGCTAGTAAAGATAAAACATAATTTAAAGGAGCCCAAAATAGGCATAAAAGTTATGGAGACAAGAATATAGTGATTAGAGATTTTAAAATGGGAGAACATGTTTTTTTTTAAGTAAAGGAAAAGATAATTTTGATAAGATTAGGCAGTTTCCCGAAGTTGGAAATGAGATATTGTGGGCCTTTTTAAATATTAGAAAAGATAGGGACAATTGCATATACATGTCATGATAGCATTGCCTGCATCCATGAGAGTGGATAATGTATTTAATGTATCATTATTAATGAAACCTATGCCTAACCCTAACCACATAATTTATTAGAATGTGATCGAGGTGGATCAAGAAGGGGATTTCCAGGTGGAACTAGTACACATCCTGGACCGGAGAGTCAAAGTGTTGAGGAACAAATCCATAGGGATGGTAAAGGTTCAATGGACCTGCTACAGTCTTGAATATGCTACATGGGAGCATGAAGAAAATATGCAGGCATAATAATCACAAATATTTGAAAATTTTGAAGAAAATGGAATGTGAGACTCCATTTTGAGCAGCTAGAGTTCCAGAACCACATCTTTGAGTCCTAGCCAACTATGTTGGGGACCTTGATAAATGAATGGCTCATTCCTTGGGTTAGCATTGATACAAATATTTTACATCGCTTGGGTTAGCCTTGATAAACAGATGGTACATCCCTTGGGTTAAACTTGATAAATGAATGCTGCATTCCTTGGGTTGGCGAATTGAGAGGAACATGATATTTTGGTTGGAGTTGTTAAATTACATAATTTTTATTTTCTAGGTTTTGTTATGTAAATTTGCATATATATATATGTATATCATAATAGAGTGCACCGAGGATGAGACAGAATTGTATGGGAGGGGGAATGTAACATCCCCACTATAATACCCAGTTTAATTAATGCTTGTGCAAATATAATGTGTGGCTATGGCCAAAGCAATGTAATATGTGAATTGTATTTCTATGTTTTAAAAATAAAAATGTGATGCCAGTTGCTAAGGGGACATGTAAATGAGATGGGGGATGAATTAAACCACAAGAGAGGGGAGTGTATAGGATAATGTCCAAGAGGGGTCCAAGAGGGAATTTCCCATGTAAATTAATTCAACCCATTTTCCTAAATTTGTTGTTTCTATATGAACCTTCCAATTTCTGATTGACTGTTCCCAAAACCAATAATTGAATGCATGTAAGAGGGTGGGTGTGAGTGGTCACATCCCAAAGTTATTGGGCACATGGGGGTTGAGTAAAATCAACTTGGGGAAGAGTGTGAGTCAAGAAATCAAGCTAAAGGAGAGGAAATTTGTATGGGTTGGGACATATATTTTCGACATTGAGTTTTTTGTGCATGAAGGGAAAGTAGAGAGCAAGAGAGAGAGCTTGGAGCTGGTGCAACCATGGAGGGAGTAGTCAAGAGAAAGATGGAGTGTGTTGGAGCATATTTGTAGCATCTCCAACATCCAACTAGGCTATTCCACATAAAATGTTTGAACTGTATACAAAATTTAAACATATAGAAAATTTGCAAATGCACATATTCATATAGAATAATAATAAATATACACATGCAACACACACAGGAAAAACCCATAAAAATAAACACATAAATAATAATGCAACATGTAATTTATCACACGATTGACACTTATCTTGGTAAAAATATCACCAACTGTGTGCAAACCTTCCACGTTCCTCCCAGCCTTAGACCACACTGCTCAAAACTCTTAGGAGTGGGTCACCCCCAAGTTGGGACTAAACTCCACCCGGGTAAAGGAATTCCTAACCACGCTGATGTATCTTAGGAAACAAGAAAAACTCCATCACGGGTGCCAACTCAAACTAACAGCCTACAATCCCTCATTCCCCACATGCCTATCCCACCCTAGGAAATGTGCCCCTTATCTGCTCAATAGTACCTCGGCTGCCGACTTCCTTTTCGGGTCTTGAACAATAGGCCGAAAAGGAAGTCTTATATCCCTGTAGCTATACTTTGGCACCTTCAGGAGATTAATTCCCAATAATTATCTCACTTAGAGAGAATTTATCACGGGCCTGACAACCCACGTCTTCAATATCCCACAGGCTTGAAAACCTGCTTCTTCAGTCCATCTCCTAAACTAACCAACTACAGGTACATGTACAAAGATAGTAACATAAAGGTATTGAGGAAAACTGAAATCAGTGAGTGAAATGATGGTGGCATGATGGGAAAATGAACTAAGTCCAAACTATATCTATGCATGTTCCCAACTTGACACTTTTCATGTTGAGAACTACTTTGGCCCACTTGTCCCCATCCTTAAAACTTAGGATAAAATAATTATCCATACTTTATACTTTAAGGAATATTAATATAATATTCCTTTTTGGATTAACTTTCCTAGATTAGTGCCTTATCCTTAACTTTTAGCCCCGTTATCACTGAAATTTCATCCACAACATTGCACGCAAATGGTTATAGAAATACAACAATGCCAAACAACAATTAGTTCACTTGCAGTGTTATCACATAAACTTGTCAGAGTACTTGTGGGTTTGTAGTTTCTACCTGTCTGTAATGTTGCCTATCTCTCCTCCTCTTGCAGACACAATCTTAATTTTTTCCCTTCTAGCTTGTAAATTTTCCTTCTTTTTTCCTTCATTCGTTTGAACGACCTATTTTCCTTGTCATCTCACCTAAGAAGTCTTGGCCCTCTGCTTTGTTGTTTTCTCTAATTTTGATCACTTCTCCCTTTTCCTCTGTCAATGATCCTTTTCCTTCCTGAGCCTTCATCCAGTCTCCCAAGTATTTGTTTACAGAGGTTGCAACCATAAGTTCAAAGTGCAACACTTAGAGTGGTCTGATATGGACTCAAATCAAGAAAGCGAAGCAAGTTAAGTGTGGTGAAGGAATTTTCATGTCAAAGCTCAGAGATCGATGATGAATAATAAGCGTGGGAATCAATAGTTCAGGGCATTGTTGAAGTTATTTGTAAAATATCTGAATCCATGAAATCCGAAGTGAGCATGAGCCATCTGATCTAGTAGGATGCATGACACCAGATCCAAATCAAAGAGAAAGTCATTTCGGGAAAGTTGAAGTTAGGAATGCACAGATTTCTAGAGTCCCAAAATGCCGAAGACCCAAAGTCCTAAAGTGTCAATATTCATCTGGGCCATCCGATTCAGAGGGAGGTGTGATGCCTGATCTGAGAAATCTCGATTTAGTGACTTGGGGGTTTTAGCATGGAGCACAACATAGATCTGTGAAACGTGAAGCCGCGAAGTGCCCTAGAGTTGAGCCCATGATCATAGACTATGGTTATATGGGAAGTAGGGCCATAAAGAAGAGTAATCACCTATTAAGGGGTGGGTGGCTGAAGTTATTTGAGAAAGCATCTTGGCCGTTAAATGCAAATCAGATCCGACCGTCGATCTGGAGCAGTTTTCTCGCAGATTCAAGCATCGAGATATTTTGAATCAGGTAAAGTAAAGATTCTCGAAATGAGAATTCCCAAAATTTTACATAGGAGCCCCAGGTCGTGGCCCGAGTTCACATGAAGCAATGGAGAGAACCTACGCCAAGGCTAAAATCATTCATATTTTTCATAGAGGAAGATCTATGTGGTCTCGAGTCACCGAGTTGACTTGAAGGAGTCATGAACGTCTCCTGGAGAATTCATGGGTGTTAGGTCTTTTCATGACCCCGATGAAAGTAGTTAATGGAAATGGGGAAGGTGGTTGAAACCTCATTTCTCCCCATAAATGGAAAGAATGGAAAAGTTGGCCGTGGAGGTATATTGTTAGCACAAAGTCTCCTTGTCAATGGATTTTTCTACAAAGCCCATACTGATCTGATATTGCGTCTGACAAAAGAATGCAAGTGAAAATTGACAGAAGAAGATGCAGACGTTGTGCCTTGAATGCATTGACCAGAGCGCACTTTGGGTGGTGGCAAGTGGTTCTGAGTATAAATACTCGATTTGATATTTGTTAGGGGGGATGGTCAAGCTAAGCTCCCAGATTGTAATGGTTTAATGAAGTTCTAGTTCTTTGGTTTTGTAACCTAGTATGAGATTTATTGTTTAATGAAAACCAACTTATATTTCCATATTATATGCTCTGATACTGAATGTTCATGATCAAAGGATTCCAATGGATTATGGTGAATGTGTTGTAATGAATGTTTGATTACAGTGTAGTTATAGAGTTTTCAATTTCCTGAAACTTCAAATTCAAGAGGATCTTGTTTTTAAAGTTTTTCCTCCTTAATCTACTGGAAGACCTGATGTCCAGAGAAGAACTTTACATCTTCTCCTCGATTCCTTCCCCCTACTCACCCTTACTACAAATTACTGGCTGAAGTTGACCAATACCTCATTTGTTTGTCCATATTTCCCTAGTTTCCTGAGTTAAAGAGATATTCTCTTGAGTCTTCCCCATTTGACTTCTTTAAATCCATTAACCATGACATATAAATAGATGGGTACTGGGCTTACCTCTGCCACAATCTAGAGGTGATTTCTAGTGCTAACTTTTTTGGCGCCATTTCCAGGGACAAATTGAAGATTTTCCATGGGATAGAATGACAAAGCTTACTGATTTTGAAGGTGCATCATAACTCAATACCAAATGAAGATTGTGACCTGCACTTGGCGACTCCACTGTATGGCGACTACACTAGTCTGAGTCCACTGTTTTAGCTAGCTCCTAAAGGAAGACACACGAGGTATCGCCCACAACTTCCTCTGGCCATGCCTGAAGCTGACCCAGAGAAAATTATCAGAAGAGGAAAGACCCCTCAAGAAGGTAATTCACGTACCAAACCAGGTGATTTTGGTAATTTTCATCATCCTCCCTCTTAAGATACATTAGTTTCTTCTCATACTCCTATTATATCTTCTGTTGGAGTTTCTAGAGCCTTAAATTTTGGGAGTTTTTCTACTATTTTCTCCTCCCCTTGCCTCGGTTTGGAAGGAGAAAGTTTTGACACTCCCTTCTCCCCTAAGGTTGTTCCCTAGCTCAGAACCAGGACCTTAGGAGAATTTCCCACTCCAAGTTTTGCTATCCCTTCCCCTATTAGAGTTGTTGTAGGAGAAGCCTCTTTTCCTTTTAGATCTACAACCTTTTTCCCCATAAATACATTTCCAGTCTCACCTATCCAAACCCCATATCCACCTACTTCTCCTCCTGTTCACACTCCAATGGAAGGAGAAACCCCCCCCAGAACTAGAATGGAAGCTATTATAGCTTCTAGGTATGCCCCTCTTGTTTTGCCTCAAGCTCTGAACGCCCTCTCGGAAGATGGCTACCTTAAGCAGTTACCTAAGTTCATGGGTGAGGGAGACATAATGAGATAATCACATCTTGAAGCCTTTTATAGTTTTATAAATAATCATGCCATAGAGGATGAAGATGTATGGATGAGGATCTTTGTTCATATCCTTGATGGTGAAGCTAGGAAGTGGTTTAGGGCCTTTCCCCCTATATCTATTAGCAAGATTGAAGCCCTAGATGAAGTCTTCTTAAAGGATTGGGGAGACAAAAAGGATCTTCTGTACTATATTACAAAGTTTGTGGCTCTGAATAAAGACGAAGGGGAATTTATGTTTGATTTCTTCAAGAGGTTTAATAAAATGTATAATAAAATTCCCACTAAAGTCAAGCCTACAGAAACCTCTTCAAAGATTTCTTATGCAAGCGCTTTTGATCCCGACTTCTGTCTCCTGCTAAGAGAAAGAGGAGCTACTTCATTGGCTCATATGCAAGATGAAACCCTTGAAGTAGAGTCTAATATATTTGCAGTTGATAAACTTAGGAGCAAGGCTGACACGAACAAAATAAGAGGGAGGTTTTAAGTTTCAACCTCTAGTTCCTCTACTGTCCATCCTCAAGTTGATGAAATTACTCAATTAGTAAAATCTATGTCTTCTGAGATGGAGAAGTTGAAGCTTGAAGGAAGACAGAGCTACAGAAATCCAAAAAATGTTGAAAAAAGAGGTAACTTCAGGAGACCTAACAATGCTCTTCAGATACTTCTAAGAGAGAAGAGGAGTGGAGATAGAAATGATCAGAACATCTAGACCCCTCTCCAAAATAATCTTGTTAGGGATGATGAAGGTTAGGATGAGGACCTTGATCCTGAAATCCACTTGCTTGGACATACCTCCTCCTTTCCTCATTTGGCTCAATCTTCATACGAGGAATCTATCATGGACAAACAACTTAATGAGTTGATTAAAGGAGACAAGGCCAACAACAGCCCGAACATATATAATCTGAGGTCCCAGAAAAAATAAAGAAATCTCGATGTTCCTGGGCAACCTACAAGAGAAGAGAAGACTGCTAAAGATATAGAAGACATAGAAAAAGGTAAGAAAGCACAAGCACCCTATCGAGTAATTAAAGTTCCTGTTCCAAAAGTGAAAAAAATTCTAAATCCCCCTCCCTCTTTTAATTTTGACCATGAAATTAAAAAAATTAGAATCCCTATACCCCTTTCTGAGCTGGTCAAACTTGAAGATTTCAAAAGAATCCTCTCAAAACTATTGCAGTCTAAACCCACATCTCATTCCACAGACTCAGTCAATTCACAAGATGAAAATCCAACAGTTATCCTAGATCCTTTAGTGTAAGACAAATATGACTCCTCTCATCCCTTCTATACCTCACTAAACATACATGACAAGGTGTTGCACAACTTTTTGATGGATTTAGGGTCATCTCACAATCTTATGCCTAAAATCATCATGGAAGAACTCGGTCTGGAGATTACAAAATCCTACCACGACCTGTATTCTTTTGACTCCAGGAAGGTCAAGTGCCTTGGGGTTATCAAATACTTCTCCGTATCTCTATTCTAGCTGCCAATGAAAAGCGTGATCATGGACATCGTGGTAGCCAATGTGCCCCCTAAGTTCAATATGATTCTATCTAGATCTTGGATAAAAGGACTAGGGGGGACTTTGCATATGGACCTCACCTACGCTACCATTCTGGTGTTTGGGGGTGAGCACAAGAGACTTTACATGAATCTCAGTTGGCCTAAATTATTAGTGATGAAGAAAACCCCACGAACCATCCTATCTTTTCTCTTGACACAGATTTGGGATCTATCTTGCTGTAACTCATCGATGCTCCTGAACCTCCTCTGGAAATAAAAAAGAGGCCTATTAATTTTTGTGAAAATTCCCCTCCTATCACCTTTGTGTGGAAATTGTTCTTCGATGGAGCCTCTTCTAAGTATGGTGCTAGTGTTGGAGTGGTTCTTTTTTCACCTGCTCAAGAGACTATAGCTTTGTCCTACACGTTAGAATTCAAAGCTACCAATAATGTGGTAGAGTATGAATCTCTTGTTTTAGGTCTGAGGGCTAGAAATGACATGGGAATTGAAGAGATATCAGTATTTGGGGATATTGTCCATCAAGTCAGAAATATCTACCAAGATAAGCACCCTAGGCTAAGAAGTTATAGAAATGAAGTGTGGGAGTTTATTGACAATTTTTCCTAGCTTTCAACATTTCATTTATTACAAGAGAAGAAAACATCATGGCTGATTCTCTGGCTATTTCAGCAAGAAATTTCAAAGTCCCTTTGCCACCAAAGCTCAGGTATGATGTAGAAGTAAATTAAAAACCCTCTATACCTGACAATGTCAAGCATTGAAAAGTATTTGAGGATGATCTTGAGATCAAAAGATTCCTTGAGAATGTTGATGAGTTTTTTGCACTACATATTGATCAAGATCAGGATTCTGAAAGTAATCCTCATGCTGATGTTTTCTTGAACAAAATCATCAATCACCATATTGTTTAGTTTCCTAGAAATCACATTCCAAAGGGACTAGTTCCTTTGGAAATACTATTTGATAGAAATGATGTGGCAGTGAAAGTTAAGGGATCGACAGATGATGTTGATATAGCTGAATGCAGCATTGGTACAGAGAAAGATCTAAAATTTGTCAAGTTTTCGAGCAATCTGTCAAGGGAACAAAGGGATGGATATGTGAGTTATTAAAGGATTTTTCTAATGTGTTTTCCTGGACTTATGAGGATCTCAGAACATACAACATAAGAATAATTGAGCATAAGATCCCACTAAAGGAGGAGGCAAAGCCATTTAGGCAGAAACTGAGACAGATCAACCCTATGATGTTGCCTATCATGGAGAAAGAGGTAAAGAAGATTTTAGATGTGCAGATCATCATTCCTTTGAGGTATTCTGAATGGGTGGCCAACTTGGTCCCAGTAAGAAAGAAGAGTGGAGAAATCAGAGTTTGTGTAGATTTTAGAAACATAAACAGAATCTCCAAGAAGGAAAATTACCCATTGTCAAAAACGGAGCACATATTGCAGAGGGTGACATGAACGTCCATGATGTCCATGATTGACATATTTTCTGGCTACAATCAAATTTCTATCTTACCCGTGGACAGAGAGAAGACAACATTCACCACTCCATGGGGTACATTCATGTATGCCAAGATTCCCTTTGGATTGATGAACACAGGAGAAACTTTCCAGCGCGCTATGGACATCACATTTGTTGGGGAAAGGGATAAATTTGTAGTCATTTATCTGGATGACATTATAGTTTTCTCTAGGAATGATAAAAAACATTGTCATCATGTGAGAAAGGTCTTCCAAAAATGTAGAAAACTTGGTCTCTCCCTGAATCCCAAGAAGTCATTGTTTTCTATGAAGGAGGTAAAATTACTGGGGCACATAGTATCGGCTGAGGGAGTAAACATTGATCCCAGCAGGGTGCCATCCATCCAAACCTTAGCACTCACTACATCCAAGGAAGAAGATTATTATTTCTTAGGGAAGATCAATTTTTTGAGGAGGTTTGTTTCTAATTTTGCTGAAATGGTGAAGGACATTACAATCATGTTTCAGAAAGGAAACGAAATCAAATGTACTAGTGGACCTCATAGTTCCTTTAATCAAATAAAGAAGGTCATAACCAAAGCACCTGTGCTCGTCAATCCTAATTATTCCAATTTTTTTATGATTTTATCCTTTGCCTCATTTGACACAGTGGCAACTATTTTATTGCAAAAAAATGTCAAGGGGATGGAGCATCCTATTTCCTTTTTCAGCAAGGGATTAAGAGATGCAAAGATCAAATATGACATCATGGAGGAGTAGGCATATTCTTTGCTAAAATATCTTAAAGATTTCAGGATCTATGTCTTGCATTCAAAGGTCATTGCATATGTTCCTTCAGCCTCTATGAATGCCATTCTCATTCACCCTGACATAGATGAAAGAAGGACCAAGTGGATTGCCAAAATCCTTGAGTTTGATCTAGAAATAAAGCCTACCAAACTAGTCAAAGGCCAAGGTTTATCCAAGCTATTGGTTGAATCTAATTTAAAATATTTGGGGTTTAACATCATCAACACTTGTTTAGAAAATGAACAAGCTAAGTTCACTGATATCAGTTCTTAGGGCGACCCTCTATTGGCAGAATGCACCTGGTACAAAGACATTATATATTTTTTGCAGGAGTTAAGGCCTCCTGATGGAATAGGAAAAAACAAGGAAAGAGCGCTAAATCTTAAAAAAATTAATTATTGCCTCATTGATCAGGTTTTGTATTGGAAAGACCCTCTAGGAATTCTTTTGAGATGTTTAGACCCACATGAAGCCCAAAAAATTATGTTTGATTTTCATGACAGCCTCTGTGGGGGACATTACTTCTGGAGGACCACAACCTATAAGATTCTCAAGGATGGGTATTTTTGGCCTACTCTATTCATAGACATCTATGAAAAAATCAGGGCTTGTGTCAAGTGCTATAAATTCTCTGGGAAGCAACAACTCAAGTCTTTTCCATTGACGTTTATGGTAGCTTTGGGACCCTTTCAGCAATGGGGCCTCGATTTTATTGAGGAAATTCATCCTTCTTCAAGTGGAAAACATAGGTGGATCTTGAACACCACTGATTACTTTACCAAATGGATATAATCCATCTCCACAAGGAGTGCTTCTCACAAGGTAATCATTGGTTTTCTGGAGGATATTATAGCAAGGTTTGGTTGTCCGAAAAAAATTGTCACTGATAATGATGCATCCTTTAAGGCTGAACCATTGATTCAATTATGTGAGTAGTTTGGGATTGCATTGATTCACTTAACTCCTTACTACCCCCAAGAAAATGGACTAGCAGAGTCCTCTAACAAGAGCCTTATAAAAATGATCAAAATACTGCTAGAGGATAACAAGAAATCATGGGATTCAAAGCTCAAGTTTTCTCTGTGGTCTGAAAGAGTGACAATGAAGAGATCTCTTGGTTTCTCTCCTTTTCAACTTGTATATGGAATTGAGGCCATCTTTCCTTCTCAGTTGGCCTTACCAGTGGAAAAATTATTCTAGGACTGCCAAAGAGAACATGATGACATGGTCAGGAGGATACTGTAGCTGGTAGAAGTGAAACAAACTAGGGAGCAGATGCTGGACAAAGCACATGAACATCAATAGAAGATCAAGCAGGATTTTGACAGGAAAGTAAGAAAGGAGGATTTCTAGCTGGGAAATCTAGTGCTAAAATGGGATGCACCCAAGAAGGAAAAAGGCAAGAATGGTAAATTTGATGCCTTGTGGATCGGGCGCTTCAAAATCTCTAAGATATTCCATAATAATAGTTATAGGTTGCAAAATTTGGAGGGTAATGAAGTTTTTGGTGGCCCTGTTAATAGGAATTTTATAAAAACGTTTTCTGTTTGAAGCCACAGTCGGTGTCCCACCGTTGTAAATACCATTCCTGTTTTTATGTTTATTTTGTTTTAAATAGCTAAAACTCCATAACTCAATACTAAGGCACTGTAGCTACTTTTCTTGGAAGCTTGAAAGGAGCATGCCATCCCATGTGGAGACAAATGTTATGACATAAACTTGTCATAGTACTTGTGGGTTTGTAGTTTCTACCTATGTCTGTAATGTTGCTTTCCTCTCCTCCTCTTGTTGACCCAATCTTAAGTTTTTCCCTTTTGGCTTGTAGATTTTCCTTCTGTTTGCCTTCATTCATTTGAATGACCTATTTTCCTTGTCATCTTACCTAAGAAGTCTCAGCCCTCTTCTTTTTTGTTTTCTATAAGGTTGATCACTTCCCCCTTTTCTTTTGTCACTGATCCTTCTCCTTCCCGAGCCTTCAGCCAGTCGCACAAGTATTTGTTTACAGAGGCCACAACCATAATTTCAAAGTGAAACACTTAGAGTGGTCTGATATGGACTCAAATCAAGTGAGCAAAGAAAGTTCAATGTGGTGAAGGAATTTTCATGTCAAATCTCAGAGATCGACGACGTATAATAAGTGTCAGAATTAGGAGTTCAGAACGTTGTTGAAGTTATTTGTAAAAGATCCAAATCCACAAAATTTGAAGTCCATAGGAGTCGTCCGATCCAGCTGTTGGGCCTCAGAAATGTCATATTTTCATCCACCTTTTCCTTCATTATTCATTACATTCCATCATCCCATTAACCCTTTATCATACCATTTCCATACATACATTTGGGTTTCACCTTATTATTTTCCACTTTATTCATTTTAGTATTATAAGTCAATTTATGATTAAATATTAGAAAATTAACATATTTTCATTATATCTCAAGGTTGGATGAGTTTTATGATGTGTACAGGTATATTTGAAGATTTCAACAAAGTCAAATATTACCACCTAGCCTCAAATTCGAATTTCATCTTCAAGCTTTGAAGATTTGAAGAATATTTGGGACAATCATTCAAGCATTTTCAAAGGAGATGATCATGGAGATTTTTATGGCATATCTTATCCAAGATTTGTGAGAGATGTTTGGAGGATTTTAAGGGATAAAATCTTGTAATATTAGTAAAGTGGTTGAGAGAATAGTGGATTTGTAATTATGAGACTCTTATCTTATCTTCAAGACTCTCTTGTATAAAAGAAAGTGTTCTCTCTTCATTTGGGAAGGGGGTGAGAGATGAGAGATTAGACTTAGATCAGCTTGAAGTCTTAGAAGGGGTTTCTTAGCTTTGATTTGTATTCTTTCATTTGTCATGCTTTCATGATTTTTCATTTGATTCTTGTAAAGTAATTTGAGATAGCATTATTGTGTGAGCTCACATATGTCTTTTGTCATTCAACTCTTCACATGTTGTATTGCTTTCCTAGATTAATTTATTGCTTTCGTAGTTAGTGTTTCAATGCTTTCCTAGATTAATTTGATTTCAACAAATTAGATTAGATTAGTTCTACTTCAATCCTGCACATACAGTGCATGTGCTTCATAAGCCTATGGACCTCAGATTGACAAATTAATAGTTGGGCAAGTACTACAATGGAATTAAATGACAATATTTTCAACCAACACCAGCAGGATGCATGGCACCAGATCTAAATCAGGGATAAAGTCATTTCGGGAAAGTTGAAGTGAGGAATGTGCATATTTACCGAGTCCCAACATGCTGAAGACCTGAAGTCCCGAAGTGCCGATATTCATCTGGGTCATCCGATTCAAAGGGACGTGTGGCACCCGATCTGAGAAATCGTGATTTCATGACTTGGGGGTTTTATCATGGATCACAACGTAGATCCGGGAAATGTGAATTCGTGAAACAGGAAGCCACGAAGTACCCTAGAGTTGGGCCCATGATCACAACCCATGGTTATATGGGAAGTAGATCCATAAAGAAGGGTAAGTGCTTGTTGACGGGTGGGTGGTTGAGGTTTTCAATCAAGCATCTTTCCCGTTAAATGAAAAGCAGACCCAACCGTCGATATGGAGGGGATTTTTTGTAGATTCGAGCATTGAGATATTTTGAATCAGGTAAAATAAAGACTCCCAAAATGAAAATTCCCAAAATTTTACATAGGAGCCCCAAGTCATGGCTTGAGGTCACATGAAGCGATGGAGAGAAGTTGTGCCAAGGATGAAAGAATTAGTATTGTTCATAGAGGAATATCTGCGTGGTCTCAAGGCACCGGGTTGACTTGAAGGAATCATGAACATCTCCGGGAGCATTCATGGGTGTCAGGTCCTTTCCCAATCCCGATGAAAGTAGTTAATGGAAGTAGGGAAGGTGGTTGAAACCTCATTTCACCCCATAAATGGAAAGGATGGAAAAGTTGGCCATGGAGGCAGATTGTCAACACATAGTCCCTTTGTCAATGGATTTTTCTGCAAAGTCCATACTGATCTGATCTTGCATCTGACAGAAGAATGCACGTGCAACTTGACAGAAGAATATGTAGATGTCGTGGCTTGAGTGCATTGACTAGAGCACACTCCAGGTGGTGGCAAGTGGTTATCAGTATAAATAATCAGTTTTGATATTTGTTAGGGAGGATGGTTAGGCTCATCTCCTGAGTTAAAGTGATATTCTCTCAAGTTTGCCCCATTTGACCTCTTTAAATCCATTAATAGTGACATACAAATTGATGGGTACTAGGCTTACCTCTGTTGCAATCAAGAGGTGGATTCTAGTGCTAACATGCAACACCAAAATTCATTTCCAAGAGGCAAAAACTGTACAATTGGGAAAAAATTGACATGCGCTAACTCACTAAAGGAAGCGCGCACACATTGGACGGGCCAAAGAATCCCTTAGAGCATACAATGCACCATATGCGCGACTATGTATGAGGACATCCACACACTCCTATGAATGAAACATTTATGGTTCTTGTTGGGCCGTCAACCACTTATGGACCAACTCCCAACTTGATTTTACCCTCAATTCTGAGATGAATCTGAATGGGGGGCTAGTCAAGGACCAAAGGGTGCCCTAAAGGGCCCCTTGTTCACACTAAAAATGAATTGAATATTTCCTTGAAGACATGCTATAAATGGAGGCCATGGGTGCACTAAGAAATTAATATTTTCATAGTGTTGTTATGCTGCCTCAATCCTCCGTTGAGAATCCTCTTTTCTACTTAGAGCATTCTAGCAACATTCCAATAGGTCATTCCACTCACCTCTTGAGAGAATAGGCATTGATTTCTCCTTCATTTACTTTATTTTCTACCATTGTAAGAAGATATCTCCATTAGGGAACTCAAGAGCCCTCCCAAGGAAGAAGAGGGGACTCATAATTCCTCATTTCTCTATGATGTTTTTCTAACTAATATAGTTATCCATTGGTGGCATAATATTGGTCATTGATTGATTGTTTTTGGTTCAAAGTTTCTTATGCATTCTAGTTTCATTTCCTTAGTTGTTTTTAATTTGTTTACTTGTTTATTTCATGTGCTTGGATTGTTTAACTCATGCACTAACCTCTATATTGTCTACCATGCCCAACTAGGCATGCAAGTGCCCTTGTTTTTCTTGCCCAAGTGATGAAATAGACACAACAAATTGACAGCCATACTAGGGAAAGTTATCAATTTCCACCCTATTTGGGATTTGAAATCACTTATTTTTGACCCATTTGTCTTGTAGGTACCAAAAAAGGCCTAACCTTACCTGCCAAGAGCCAAGTTTGGAGCCGAAGGAGGAGAATTTCACTCAAAATGCCCCCCCCCCCTCCACTGACACAGATCGGAACCTGCGCGGGTATTTCATCCCACAAACACAAACTCAACACACTGTGCACCCAAAGGGATTATGTTCTCTGCGCATTCTGTGCACTATGCAACCAAAAGGCTTATGTTCTATGTGCATTCTGTGCACTGTTCACCCACTGCACCTCTGTCTGAACTGTAACCCGCGCACATTTCCAGAGTTTCAAAATTGTAAGAGGTTTTGTGATGATTTGAAGGCCCCTAGCCTTCAAAATATTGCTTTCATGCAATTTTTAAATGCACTCCACTTAGAATCCTTTCCCATATGAAAGTTTAGCTAAACATAGGCACTTAGGGGGTAAAAAGAACCATATTTTCTCCTCTTTTTCTTTGGTTTCCAGATGGATGGTTTGTTTAGATTGTAAAATTTAAGTTGAGATTATTTGATATCACATATAAAAACAATTGCATTGGGACCATAAATCAAATTTGATCATTGAGTAGGCTCTTCTCTCTCACCATAGAGCAATCTTGAGAATCAGAAATGTGATTAAGGGGACATTTCATCTCCCTTAACAAAATCTTTAGGAGAGGACAAAGGGCCCCTAGGGATCCTCTTAGTTTCTTTTTTGAAATTATCTTAAATTTGTAAGGGCCCATACATGCTCACATGTTTCAAACTTAGGATAGTTTCTTGAAATTTCTTTCTTAGTTTACATCACTAGGAGAGTTTAAAGATCAAAGTAATAAGCCCATACATGCCCACATGCTTGCAATCTAGGATATTTTTTTCAAGATTTTTAGTGTAAACAACATTAGGGAGTTTAAAGGATTGGTAAGGACCCATATGCCCACATGCTAGTTCTTTAGGGATTTTAAAATTCCACAAG
The DNA here is from genome assembly GCA_009831015.1 of Picea engelmannii. Taxonomy (NCBI): domain Eukaryota; kingdom Viridiplantae; phylum Streptophyta; class Pinopsida; order Pinales; family Pinaceae; genus Picea; species Picea engelmannii. The sequence goes on along the minus strand of ML806993.1, from coordinate 118,208 downwards.
GTTGTACCAATGACACTTAGTAATATAGGTAACAAATATTTGTAAGGATTACAGGAATTCCACATGTTGAAAATTAACACGTAAGTTATTAAAATTTGGCACATTTTATCACTTCCTCACACACAAAGTCTGCAAGATACCAGATATATAAAATATGCAGAACAGAAATGAAATGCTAGAAATGACAGAATAACAATAAAATATCCAGCATAATCTTCACAATACACATAAATGATATACGAAATAGCAACAAAAATAACACTTTGAATCAGATAGAAATGTTCACAGGCCTCTTCGAGGGGGCAACCTCCAATCGAGCAATGCTCTATTACAATAATATCCAAGCTAGGGTTCTCATACCCTCGACTCCTATTTATACTAAAAAGAAGAATCTAGAGGAAGATCCTTCTAGAAGCGGAAGCTTCTATTAGGTCTTCTTACATCCGCCTTATTCTATTTTATTGAAAGGTCTTATTAGTATTTACCTTTATTACATCCGAATACATTGATCTACCTATGTGCGGGTTAGGACCTTAAAATTTCCGCCCCTTTAAAAACAACCTTGTCCTCAAGGCTTGAGATGTGGAAACTGCTGCAGAATGGTAGCTGGTTCCCAAGTGGCATCTGCTGGAGTCATATCTTTCCACTTTACTAGGACTTCCTTGATGGTTCTCTGAAGTAGGCGACGCTCCCTCTGGTCCAAAACTGCTTCTGGTTGTAGCCAAATGGATCCTTCTTCAGCTAACTCTGGAAGGTTGGTTTGAAGTTGGCACCTGGTTCCAATCACCTTCTTCAAGCAGGAAACATGAAAAACAGGATGT
>ML806993.1:92149-111738 GCA_009831015.1 Picea engelmannii | reverse complement strand
CTATTAGGTCTTCTTACATCCACCTTATTCTATTTTATTGAAAGGTCTTATTAATATTGACCTTTATTACATACGAATACATTGATCTACCTATGTGCGGGTTAGTACCTTAACAAAGTCACTCCTCACTCTCATAATTTGCATCTTGAATTGTGGAGGTTGAAGTAAGTCTTCTCCAAAGGAATTTTGAAACATCCACTATTTCTTGAAGAAATTATCCACACCCACTTAATTGAAATGAGATTGGTTTACACCACCAATATCTTAGCCCACCACATCTAATTTTTTTCTAAAAAAATCACTAAGTTTTCCTCCACGGGAGGTGCCAAAATAATTTTTTTAGTCTAGGTAGGATATCGAGGTTAGGCATCCAAATAAACCCCCGTTATCTGGTTCTCACATTTTCAAACATTAGAATTTGACAAATAGGGAACTTTAAAATCCTCCAAGTCAAGTGTTCCTACACCATAAGGCAGGGAGATACCCGTGAAGGGTCGAAGGAGGAGGTCCATTTTTTCTATGCATCCCCGCTTTAGTCACCCAACTCTTGGAAGGGATCCAGCCCATGACCCATTTCAGAGGCCGAAAATCTAAATTCCGCACTTTGATCGAGGTACCTAGTGGCCAAATTTAGGACATCTACCCAGTGGAAATTATGGGTTGCAGTTGCACCTTGATCAAATTTTGTGTGGCTATTGGTAAATATCACCATCTCTTTCAGGATATGCACTCTCTACCCCTCATTATAATTGATTATTTCATCCTTCACTAGTTCCTCTTCCAGTGGCTTCAGACCCCACTGCTGAGTGCTCTTGAAAGATCCAATGCTATTTGAGAGGAAGGACGATACATATTTTAGGACACAAGCATTTGTTTTCTTTGTTCTCCCATGCAGAGAAAATCCACCTAACCACATGCATTCTTATTTACAGTTGATTTATGTATGATGCTCATTTGATTACTTGCAATTGTGACTTATATTGTGAAGGTCCAAATTATACAAGTCTCTTGTTCATTTATTGCTCTCATCACCATTTTCACACATTCATTTTTCTATTTAGACATCATAGGGGAACCACATAATCCTCATCATTCCAGATGCTTGCTGAATCTCCCTCATATTCTCAAGGGGAATTTGACATCATAGGGGAACTTTAAAATCCTCATCATTCCAGATGTGTGGTCATCAATACGATGCCCCCCAATGAATCTACTCCCATGACTTCGGAAGAGGCTCCATTTACAACCAGACAACCATTGATGATTCCATGCCCTAACACTGAAACCCCCATTCGTCACCCTCGCGTTCCATTATGACAAAATGTTAACAACCCTCAGGCTAGGGCAACACACAACTACAATCTAGTCGATGACTTAACGCAATATCCTACAACCATGTCTGTATTGGAGGTCCTCCAAACCTTCCCAACTGAACATAAATCCTTACTTTCCTCCTTTGGGGTAGTCGAACCATATGATACTAGACTCATCACATTTGATCAAGATAGTGGGGAACCTCGTCTCCCCTCTTTGGTAGCTTTCCATATACGAGTCAAGATTCAAAACATCCTGGTTCATATGTTTTTCATTGATGAAGGTGAATCAACAATAATCATGTCCAAAGATACATGGTAGAAACTTGGCTCCCCTGAGCTAGTACCATCCACCATCACTTTAAGAGCTTATGATGGTCAACCATCCTACTCTGAAGGGATCTTTCAAAATGTCCCCATCGAACTCAAGGGAAAAACCATCCTCATCGAAATTGAGGTTATCGATGCCCCGATCGATTATAATATCTTGTTTGGACATAACTACATGTACGTTATGAAGGCAGTGGCCTCTTCTATGTTTCGAACGATGATGTTCCCCCACAATGGGAAAAGCATCACCATTGACCAAATTTCATATTACAAGCCTAACAACTCTTCCAATATCGATAACGTCCTACCTCTTGTCCACACTAGCTCTGATGCTTATTCACTCATTGATATGGGCCCTAGAATTTTCAAGGACCCATCCTTGTTGGGGGCATACCATGGAGCACCACTTCTCATACACCCTTCAACACAAGTATGTGACGTATCTTCTAATGGAAATGACATCAGAGATACCATTCCTCCCACTAAGGCCTCTCCCCAACTCGATGTCCCACTAGTTGAAGAAATTTTACCTCAAGGATTACCTGAGAACTCTACTACACCACTTATCACCAATTTCCCCCTCCCCCAGGGGAAAATCCCATTCTGGGAGACAATCCCCCAAGCCATCACTCAAATTCCCTTCTTCTACCCCCCATAGGGAGTACAAGAATTTTAGGTAGCCACGATGCTTACCTTTCCCAACATGGTGCTCACCATCCCTATATGGTGTCTACACCCTCTCACGATGGTTCATCAACCATCCCTCCCTCCTCAAATAGAGGGAATCTCCATGCAGATTCTAGTACTAAATTCGACCACACAACTCTCACTCCCCAATCACCAACACCACTGCTATGACTAGGGGAAGATGAAAGAATAAAGAGACCACCTCTCCACTTCCCCCTTGCGTTCAAGCTCCTTGTGCACTCTACGAAAGAGAGGGATACCCCACTAATATATGTCCTTCTCTTCCTGAGTGACACAATCTGATTCAACTCCCTCGAGAAACCACATTGCTCATAGCTTCACCAAGCACATCTAGTACTACCACAACTTCCCCCACTACAAGAAGTAAAGGGATGGGAACCAAATTCTCTTGCACCATCTATTCAGAGCATGGCCACTACACTCATCATTGCCCATCTCTATCTTAGTTTCTCTAGACACTAACAATAGTACGCCAAACATTTCAGCAAGAGCCCTCTCCACCACCACTTTCGGGTACCCACATCACTAAAATTTATTATGTCTCTACCTCAGTCCCCTAATGGATGAGATTCCCTTTCTATCTTTGTGACTCACTTGCTCATTTCACATACCAATTTCCTTTGATCATTGAATACAAGCATCGTCAAGTAACCCTTATTCAAAATAATTTGACCACCTCGCCTCATGTGATATAATTGACTCCCCCTATCCCTTCTCTTGATACTTTTCACATCACCCCTCCATGGTTCATGGATAGACTGTCTGAGGATATTCCCCCAAATCCTCCCAATTCTCCGGTTCATTTCCCCCAAAACATCTTACCCCCTACCACAGTTCAACCTCCACAATGTCTAGACATTTGGTTTATGTCAAGCGAGGCATCACAACATGGTTGTGATATCCCCTCTATGTATTCGCTACTTGAGGAGAATCTCACTGTGATAGTCACCCATGTCACTTCCATGGATCCCCTGTATTCTCTCATTTTTCACTACAATGAGGATATCCTGGAGGAACTCACTACCCCCGATTGCCCATGGAATGTGCTCCATTATAGAGTTCTTTTTCTCTCATAGGAAGCCTTTGACCCTCCTAGCCAAGCCTCCATATGTGCAATCAAAACCAAGGATTTTATTCTGTCAGGGCATATCAACTTGTTGAACAACCATATCCCTACCCCTGATGCTTTTGAATAAGGAAACATCACCAATATCTCCCCCACTGTTAAAATCAACATTTCCATCAAACCAGGAATCATAGAGGAAATCAGCATTGGCGCCACATGCTCCCTTGAGGAGCACAAATTAGAGAGATCTCTTTTAGGAATACCGAGATATTTTTTCCTGGTCATATATGCAGATGCCTGACCTCAATCCTTCTATAGTTGAACATTGCATCGACACATGGTGAGATATCACCCCAGTCTGTCAAAATCAATTCCCACTTCACCCATCCAAAGTTGTGGCTATCAAAGCTGAAATTGACTAGTTACGAGCTATAGAGTTCATATACACCATCGGGTATACCTCATGGGTTTGCAACCCTGTCTCCATTAACAAGAAACAAGGCGCTATTCGCGTTTTCACTGACTTAAGTGATCTCAACCATGCTTGTCCCAAAGACAACCTCCCAACCCCTTTCATCGATCAAATTATCGATGATTGTGTCAATCAAGAGGTCTTGTCCTTCATGTATGGGTTCTCTGGCTATAATCAAATCCAAATCCATATAACTGATCAGTATAAAACCTCTTTTACTACCCCATGGGGTACATTTTCTTATCGTGTCATGCCTTTTGGAATAAAAAACACAGGTGCTACGTTCCAATGGGCCATGAATTATGTTTTCCGTGATCTTGCTCACATCATCCTTGCTTACTTGGACGACCTCACTGCGCGATCCAGGAAACAAACTCAACATTTAGATGACTTACGAGTTTTCTTTCAATGATGTCACCAATACAATATTTGCTTGAACCCCCTCAAGTGCGTATGTTGCGTCATCACTAAACGCATCCTTGGGTTTATAGTCTCCCAACATGACATGACAATGGACCCCCTCAAGGTCCAAGCTATCACATAAATTCCACCACCTAGGAATTTGTAACAAGTGCAAAGCCTACAAGGAAAAGTAAACTTTTTACGACACTTTGTCACATAATACACCACTCATGCACATGGTTTCCTTCGCTTACTACGTCATGATATCCGATTTCAATAGGATGAACATGCCCAAAATGCTTTTGATGATTTAAAAGCAACACTATCTAATGACCCTTTGATTAGTCCTCCAAATTATGATTGCATTTACATCCTCTACTTTTCAGCCTTAGCCGTCTCAGTAGTAGAAGTCCTCGTCCAACCAGGGGATGATGGACGCGAGCATGTTATTTACTACATCAATAAAAATATTTCAGGACCACCCCTGAAATACAATGATGATGAGAAACTAGACCTCACAGTCCAGAAACTGCATCATTATATCATGCTTTGCACTACCAAAGTCACGACAGATTCTAACCTCATGCAGTACTTGCTTAGTTGATGACATATTAATGGAAAATTTTCCCAATGGATCGTCATCCTTCAGGAATACGACCTAGAGTTCTCAACTCCCAAAAGAAAGAAAACACTTGTTCTCTCCAAAATCATAAAAACGTTTCCCTCAGATGCTAAAGGTTCACCCGTCAATACATATTTTCCCGACGAACACCTCTTCTTCATCCCCTTGAATGACCCCTGGTATGGAAACCTCCTCGTCTACCTTTGACATAGAAGTTTGGATCTCATCTCTCTTGAGATGATTGTAGGCACATTAACAATCAGGCCCCTCGATGCCTCTTCATCGGTGACATTTTGTATCGACGTGGGGTCGACACCATAATCCATCGATGTCTAACCATCGACAAAGAAGATAGAGTCTTGAACAATTTTCATAGAAGCGCTTGCGGCGACCACCTCTCAGGTATTTCCATTGCCCAAAAAATCATTCGAGCAAGATAATTCTGGCCAACATTGTTTCATGACTGCATCCACACTGTCAAGCGATGAGAAAAATTCCAGCTTTATGCAAACAAAGCACGAGTGCCACCCGCTCTTCTACATCCAGTCATCATCGTCGACCCCTTCTAGAAATGGGGCATGGAATTCATGAATTGCAATCCTCCATCTAGTAATGGAAACAAGTACATCATCGTGGCAGTAGATTAATTTACCAAATGGGCCAAAGCTATTCCTACCTTCAACAATACCACCTGACACAACAACGTGTTTCTTCTTCAACCACGTCATCACCCATTTCGGAATTCCATTATAATTAGTCTCCGATCATGGTAATCACTTTGAGTATGAGATATTTGTTGAACTCTCCTCAAAGTTAGGCTTCTCCCTTGATTTTTCCTCCCCATACTACCCCTAGTCCAACAGATAGGTCGAGGCTATTAACAAAGTCCTCAAAACCATGTTGCAACGTATGATAAACAAACATAAGACCAATTAGCATCATATATTGCTTTCAGCGCTATGGTCTTATCACATGGCAGTCAAAAATACCACTAGTTTTACATGGTTTCATCTCATTCATGGGATTGAAGCCACGCTCCCCTTTGAGTGAAAAATTCCCACATTGCGCACCGCCATCGAGCTATTACCTGACACTTCTCCAATGGAGCAGTTCTTGTTGACCTTAGTGTCGTTGGATGAATATTGTCGATCTTCATTACAGAACAATGAGGCAGCTAAAAAATGGTCCAAAGCCACCTTTGACCTCCATGTCAACCTTCGCTCATTTAATGAAGGAGATCTTATCCTAGCCTATGATATCGTTCAGGATACTCTCGATCATGGTAATTTCGAGTTATTATGGCATGGATCCTACATTTTCCAACACTGCCTCACTAAAGGTGCATACATATTGGCCTCTCCAGAATGATATCCTCTCAAAGAACCCATCAACGGGTTGTACTTAAAGAAGTTTTACACCTGAGCGTAGTCATTCTACACTAGGATTTTTCTTTGTATGCATTTGTAGAGTTTTTAGTCTTCCTTTTTCACCTCCACTCCTCATGTATAATCTACCATCCGTGTTATTGAAATATGCATCTTCCATCGACCAACCACATTGGTTGCGTTGACGGTGCTAGCCGTTGGACATAGAATATCCCTTTGGTCTCTTGGGCCCTCTATTCCCCCTCATATGAACTTCTCCACTCCAGCCGCATATGTTTGGGATCAGACACTAATAACCAAACCGAATACACATCCATTATTGGTCTCCTTGTCGAGGCTAGTCACCGCCACATTTTTCACCTTAGCATCTTATTAGATTCCCAGCTTGATGTCCTGCATCTCAATAGTGTATATCGTTTCTGCAATCCTTGCCTCTTTCGCAAATACCTGCAAGTTAGAATCTTATCTCAAAACTTTGAGTCAATTACATTTACACATATTGCACAACAATTTAATCAATTAGCAGATAATATGGCTAACCTAGTGTTAGATTGACATTTATCACATCAAGTAATCATTTCATATACATAATAATCAAACATCAGTCACACCATATAGATTAGACATCATAAACCATCACCAAATATCAACACATGTAAACATCACAAAGATCTAAAAGATGTATATCCATATATATATATATCAGTCAAAATATCATAAATTTTTAGAAAAGTACAACATATACATCGACCATAGGCAAGTGAGTCCCCTCACCCATATAGGTATAAAATGGGTACCCCTAACCTATACAAAATGGGTATCAACTACCCTATACGAAAAATAGAACCAACACTCATGGTGCCCCCATAGCTCCCCCATCAGGTATTCTGTCAGTAGGAAACATCCCACCAGCTAGGGTTCCTCTAGGTCTAGGGGAAAGTCGACCAATCATCACTTCCCCCGCTACAGCTTCCCGACGGATCAAAGTACACCACTCTATCGGAACACCCACACACGGATCCAAGAATTTCTTGTCCTCAATATGGGACCACATACCCTCTAACACACTATGCAACACCTCCTCGAATCGATGATGGAGATCCTCCATCCCCCCACCAGCCTCTACCCGAGGTGCATGCGATGGCCCCGCACCTGGATCATCAAACCTGCATCTTTGGTCGACCCTCACCTCATCTTTTGGCCTCGCACCAGTATCATCCCTATGATGTCGCTCTCCTACCCACGGTGGCCTCACTGGCCCCTGGAGAGCTGAATCTTGAACCATCTCCACCTCGAGGCTTAGATGCCCCACATCTTCCAACACAAAAATAAATATAGAATCAACATCCATATATATAAACATATGCTACAATATCAAAATCACAAAACATAAATACACCGACATACCTCTCTGATTCTAGACCTCTCCAAGACGTAGCTGGATGTCTGGGTCATCAGATTATAATATGTGGCATGTGATGCCACACATGCACCAACATGGCCGTAAAGTAATGGCCACCCTCTCCCCCCCATGTCATGCCAAAATTTGAGCCCACCGCATTAGTCACAGCTCTTATGGCCTTGCAGGAGGCAACAAAACCCTCAGGCGCAACATGGACACCCTCTTTAGAAACCATGCCACCAGGATAGACACAAAGGAAATCTCACTAGAGTTGGTCGTTCAACACTGGTGAATTTGCCCCATCATCCTAGAATGCAACATCAGCCCCTAGGTAAAAACGTCCCCATCTAGAACCCTCTCCATAATCCTTAGCTGACCTCCAGAAATACACTGAGTCACTAAGGATCCATAGATCCTCACCACCATGGCCATAATGCACTGATGCAAGAGATCATCCATTGCCTCAATATGGACAACCAAACCTAAAATCAGGTTTAGCCCCGTACAATAACATTGGGCCAAGTCTATCAGCTGCAGGGCCATTCCCAGAGAGGGGATCCCTGTCAGAAAGTAAACATCCTAAAAAACTGAGAGTGTCAGCTATTGTACCCTCACAATGAAGCACTGTAGATCAATGCTCGACATCGATATCAGGCACTAAAGCAGGTACTCCTACAACCGTATCAATGGGAAATCAAAGAACTTAAGTAGCCCATAGGTTGCCAAGTGTCTTTGAACACCAATCTCCTTTCTTGCTCCCTCCCGGAGGTGCTCCCAGTCTTTCTCCCTCTAGTGGACTAGCATGATAACTCTCTTATCACATGCTGATCACCTGAATTCACACATAAAACCTTGGTCAACACTCATCATTCATCAGAAATATAAAAAAATTCAAACTTTCAAAACCCCTTAGCTTCACCTCCAGCACGCGACTTTCACCCCCACAGGAACGCACATATGCAGGTCTGTTCTTCACACAACTACACATTAATGTGCAACTGCCGAAGAAACAACCGCGCACCAATGCATAGATGTCACACCCACAGGTGTGCACCCATGCACACCTATTCTCTACACAGCTGTGCACTGATGCACAACTGTCTATGAAACATCTGCGCACAATGCACAACTATAATTCTAATAGGCGTGCACCTCATGTGCACTTGTTTTTCCCACCCACACACTCCTATGCACATATGTGTCCAGCATAGATGCACATCATATGCGGGAGAAGGAAGTACACTCATGCATCTCAACGTGGGTATCCTTCCTTATCCTGCGCATTAGTGGGCCCACCCCTAAACCTACCCTAGTACGACCATCTGTACAACCCCTACCTAAAAAATGGAATCTATATACTGTGCAGGATTATAGGACCACCAACTTGACTCTCACAAGTCTTGGATCGGTCGACTCGAACTCCCGTTATCTTTGAAACTCCTCGAAATACTCTCGTCAATTCACTATAGTAGCAAGTACAAATGAGGTGGCATTGTTGGCCCCACATCCATATATAGTCCATTTTTTCAAAACTTCCACACTCAGTTATAGGCACCATGAGCCTCTGTTTCCTGATTTGTCTTCAGCCACGGGATCAGGGTCCCACCATCTACATAGTCACATTCCCCGGGTCACCATATTCACTCGGCCCCGAGGAGCATTTTTCTCACATCATGTCCAGGTACGCATGCTCATGTTCAAAATTATCAAATAACTATTATATGTTCTTTATCTTCAGATATTGTTCATGTCGGGTATTCAGTTTTAATGTGTGTAGGTACTTGGTCATCACAAACCAGCATAGCCCCTTCAGGTATATTCTCGACACTATCATGTCATCATTCCCTCTTAATATCAATTGCATCTTCTAGTCACACACTCCGACATTAACCTTTAGGGTCCCTACATCCGGATTTGCAGTATTGTCACCTTTGCTGCATTTTGGTATTGTCACCTGGTAGCACTCTCCCCCACATGAGTTTTCCCATTCATAGTTCCCCTTGGTACTTTGACACTCATGCTTCTTTCACCTCCTAGGGATGGGAGTCTTGATAGTCTTATGCATTTCCACAAATAAGCCACATACTCCTTCTCATCATTTTTGTAGTTTTCTGAATAGACTCCCAGGTTATCTCATCTCGGTTCTATTTTGATTGCACCTCTACAATATCATTAATCCTCCATTTCATCCACACTTAGTTTTCCCATCTGCAGATTTCCCTCCATTCATTTACCTCATACAGAAACCCACCCATGGGGCCCCCAACCTCCACCAGTTCTCCACACAACTTGCACCCTCACATGCAAAGGCATCTTGCACTGGGGCACCCATTTTTTTATCTGTACACTCATCCCAAATTATTCTTTATTTATTTGGTAATTGGAAAAATCCTTTGTCTCCAAAATTTACTTGGATTTTTATCATCACCCTTGACGACCTTATTTTTCCGGCAACACAACCCATGTCTCCCTTGGTTGGGGAATCCCTATCCTTTACTCATTCTGACATTGTTCATAAATCCCGAGTATCCCACAGTCCATGTACCCCTCATCTCTAATTTTTCTCACTTTGTCACACCTCTGGCACAATTTAACCCTGTGTCTAGTCATCCTTCTGATACTAGATACAGTTTTATTGTTGATTCCAAACATCCTTCAAATGTACCCCCAACCAAGGGCAGTCTTGAGTCTCACCGCATCTTGACTTCGTTCATGTTCCCTATCAGTTCCTGATCTTATCTTGTGGATTTCATGAAGCCCTTTTCTTCTTGGAGTTGTGTCTCCCTTTTTGTCGACATCAACATTGTTTTGAGCAGGGCGACAATATCTTGACTCTCATTACCTTTACAATGAGGAGTCTCAGGCAGCACATAAAGAACCATCATTTCTCTTTGACTCCATTGACCCCCATACCACTCGAATTCAATAGAATATCATGTTACGATTGGTCTTACTATTCGACTATTGTAGTTGTTTTATACTAGTCGAAGACATCTGAATTTGTTAGGCCATTAATGCCTACGAGTCATCGACACTTCTTATAGGATTCCTTGCCTCTTTTCAGAGTATTTTAACCATTATAATTGTCATCTGTCATTATCAAACCATCCCAGAGGGCATTGTAGTTATCTACATCATCATACAACTTTAGTTATTGTCCTACATTTTGAGTTACATGACACGAACATGGGGCATGCCCACCTCATTTGTATACGGATTTTCTTTTCTCTCCCTAGAGAAATATTTGGGTCCCACAATTTCTCCTCTCCCTCTGATGGATCGCTCTTACAACTTCTATCAACACTCTTCTTTATAATGGTACTCTTAGTAGAAGAAACATTGATTTATTTCTGCTATACATATGGTCCTAACCTCACACATCAGGGGGCATCTGTTATCACTGTAATTTCCTCCACAACATTGCATGCAAATGGTTACATAAATACAATAATTCCAAACAACTATTATTTCACCCGCAACACCAAAATTCATTTCCAAGAGGCAAAAAATATACAATTGGGAAAAAATTGACATGTGCTAACTCACTAAAGGAAGTGCACACACAATGCACGGGCCAAATAAGCCCTTAGAGTGCACAATGCAACATATGCATGACTGTGTATGAGAAAATACGTGCATTCCTATGAACAACACATTTATGGTTCTTGTCAGCCCCTCAACCACTTATGGACCAACTCCCAACTTGATTTGACCCTCAGATATGCATTGAATTTGAATGGGGGGCTGGTCAAGGACCAAAGGGTTCCCTAAAGGGCCCCTTGTTCACACTAAGAACCAATTGAATATTTCCTTGAAGACATGCTATAAATGGAAGCCATGGGTTCACTAAGAAATTAATATTTTCATAGTATTGTTATGTTGCCTCAATCCTCCCTTGAGAATCCTCTTTTCTCCTTGGAGCATTCTAGCAACATTCCAATAGGCCATTCCACTCACCTCTTGAGGGAATAGGAACTGATTTATTCATCATTTACTTTATTTTCTAGAATTGTAAGAAGAAATGGTTGAGCACTCAACACACCCTAAAAAGGTCTATGTCAATCTTTTACTTTTTGGGTACCACTTGATCTTTCGCACTGTCTGATTGCGCTTTAGTATGAAACTGCTGCCTGTGCTTATCATTTATGTTTTCATGTTGATTCGTTTAAATTATGATTTAACATGTGAAAATGATCTTAACTTTAAAAAGGGACTGACATTTACTTAAGGAATCATCAGTCTAAATTTTTCCCCAATACGCTTAGGAAATTCGACATCGGGAAAGATTAAAAGTGACGAAAATTGCTTAAGAAAACCAAAATAGTCGAGCACCGAATTTCACTAGTGTCAATAGAAGGAGGTCTCTCATATCCATGAATAAGATTCACTAAAGATATGGTCGAATACCAATCCATTCTGCATCGAAAAAACAACGAGAAGAGTAAGCGTCGTGCAAGTAAAAGAGTGGTATCGCCGATCGTCGACTCCCGAATTGCTTTTGGCATCAGAGATTTACGAAGGTGATAACTCGCAAAGAAAATATGTGCTCAAACTATCCCTGATCATCGATCCCTGATACCTTTTGGCACTAGAGGTTTTCTCAGGAGGGAACCAATGGAAAAATACAAAAGGATATCTCCTATCCACGATCTATCCACCAGAGAGACACGACATGATGAGACGTTTTAGCCGTAAGATATGTTAGGTATGACACATTTAAAATGTTAGTTAATTCATGGATCATGCATTTGTTTCTAATTCGTGTGCAAATCAAAAGGACCATTTAAGCCTGTCGATACAATGCATCTCCCTCTGCGCCTCCACCGTCAACCAAGTTAGAATTTATTTGCAGAGATATGATGGTAGTTTGTTTTTAGTTTCATTGATTACCCGTATTAAATAATTGATATGACTGATAGGATCACTTCTGTTATATTCTTTTGAGTCATTATTTATGAACCTATTCTGCGTGGCAAGGAGTTCAGAGAAAATAGAGGAGCAATGCTAGAAATACATAGAAGCATTCCAAGGTTCTGTGAGTATTAAACAACAATTTTAGTAGGAATTACATGTATGTATCATCTTATGATGTTTTATTCTTCATTTCATATGTTTCTAGCCAACACTACTCTATACGGATGTTTAAAGGATCGTTTTCAGTTGCAGGAACAATGCCTCCGAAGAAACCCACCACCAGGAAATCCCCAAGAGTTCCAAAGCTGCAAGAACTAGAGGTGGGAGAAGGTTCCTCCCTAGCAGTTGCAAGGCAATTGGAATTCGCTCCAAAATTGGTGCTCATCATTACGACAACCACCAAGAAGGTCTTCGTCTAGCCCCCATCCTTTAGAGACACAGAGGTGAATATTGGGGCCAAAATAGTATTCCCTCGTTGGGAATAATTGTTTAAGAAAATCAAGAAGGAAGAACCCCTCGAGCATACCCTGCACAACGATCCTGATACGAGAAGAATCAACGATGAAGTTATCCCGAATGTCCATGTTAGTGCCAGAAGTCACTCCTGGATTGTAGCAGGAGTAAGCCTGATACCCATCAGTTTATGTCATGATTTGTTTATAAAAATGGTGATCGACTGGAAGTAAACCCAAGAAAGTATCGTTTTAACTCAGAATCCTAGACTAAGGCTATGCATGAACATGTGAGGTCTTGATTTAACTTCAGACAGTGAGTTGTAATAAGGGTGAGTAGGAGGAATACTTCTGTGAGAGAGTGTAGAGGTCTATTGTGAGCATAAAGCTTCCAACAGCCCAAAGGGGAAGAATCTAAACACAAGAAATTCTTGTATTTAAATCATAAGAACATTAAAAGAAACCATAACAACGTTAACATAAAAAAATTATATAACACTGTCAAAATGCTTCATGTGATTCAGTCAATCATGAACTCTTTCAATATTAGATGGAAACCAGATGGAATAAGAATATGAGTGTCATTAAACAATAAATTTCACATGTAGATACATAACCAGGGGAGAACCAGTGCTTCATCAAAACTTTACAACCGAGAGATTAGCTCTACCAACGATACCAACAAAAATGGAAAAAACCGCGTACATATACCTAGACTGGCTTGGATGTCTGAGACACGATCATGTCATGAAATCAATGTTTGATGTTGAGTAGCTTCCTTGTCAGGTTGCGCATGCAGATGTTGGGAAGACTGCCCATGCAGTCTTTTGATGGACGCAATATTTTTCAGAAAGGACTGACAATCACCTCTGTGCTTGTATTTTCCTGGATTTCCATTTATGGAAGGAGATGATGTCTCACCCACCTTCCACATCTGCATTAACTACTTCATCAAAATCTAAAAGGCCTTGGTCAACTCTGCACCTGGGAGTCATGGCATACTGTCGTTGGCTTTCTGCTGATTTGCTGGACTGCTATAAGGGGACCTTCTGATGAGCATGGAAGGGGATCTGACGGGGGAGGTGAAACGAGGGATGACCATGTGGACAAATATGATGGATTGAAGGTGGCTGGGAGAGTGCGGGCAGTAGAAGGTGCATGCACTGCACTAAGATAGGTTAGATGTGGAAGAAATGGGGAAAGATGAGGTGGATGAAGGGATACAGGTGTCGAGAGGTGACAAGGATGAGAGGAAAGAGGACAAGATACCCGGGAGAATGGGGGGACAGGTGTGCGGGAACAAAAGGTGAAGGGAAGCGTGAGGAGCAGTGCTAACTCAATGATGGGGAGAGGGAACAATCAACTGAGGTGGGGGGCATGAAAGGGAGTGTGAGACACATGGAAAGAGGTGAGTGGTAGGCATATGGTAGTGGAAAGTAAAGGCGGTAAGTGGTTTAGGGGGAGGGGACAAGGGAGACATATGGAAGAAGGTGAAAGGTTTAGGAAAACATGAGGAGTGACGCTGACTCAAATATAGGGAGAGGGAACATGACACAAGTGGAAGTGGCATGGAGTGTGGAGGTACATGTGTCATAGGATGAGAGGATGAAGGGAAAGGGGACATGACACCTGGGAGAGTGGAGGACAAGTGTGAGGTGACGAGAGGTAGGAGGGAGTGGGAGATGTGACGGAGGAATGAAATGGGGAAAGTGGGGAAACTTGTTGACGGGAGGTGAAGGTGGTAAATGGAGGCGGGTAGTCATTTAGTGAGGAGGAGGGTCTGACATCACGCGGGGGGGGTGGCGACGCAAGGAGGGGGTGCCATGATAGCCAAGGAGCCCACACTGAAAAACCGCTCATATTGGATCCCCCCCACCCATTAAAGGTAGAATGATGGGGTTGGGGGGGGGGGTCCAGAATGGGACCTCAACCATATATCTGGGCGTGGATCGTACGACCCTCCAGATCCACACACTAGAAAATTGTCATATCGGACCCCCCCCCCCGCATTAAAGTTAGAATGACAGGGGAGGTCTGGAATTGAATATGGACCGAAGATCTGGGCGCTCATATTTTGACTGCCTAGATATACATGCTGCATAATCTAGAGGAGTTATGCACCCCAACTTAGGATAAGTGGGTTTTTGACCCATTCTTTGCCACTTTTTCGCCAAAGGGGGCACTTCATAGAGAAACACCTCGCATACAAGATTATGTGCTAACATTCCACAAGGCCTATTTTCACATGGTGGCAAGTAGGACTCCGGTATTTCCATGCATCGAACTCTTGAAATGGCTTATTGATCACACTGATGCACAAAGGTGTTTAAATAATGAAAAAAATGGTGGATGCATCGAGGTTTTCCTCCCAGTAGAAGTTCAAAGTTACTACAAACTCAGGGAACCAGAGGAACATTTAAACACTGATCTTTTTTTCATTTTCTATCAGAAGCATGACACCAACAATATTATGGCGTCTTGGTGGAGAGAAGATAAAAATTTCACCAACTAAATCTCCAGCTAGTACCCAACAACTAACCTAAGGGAGCTGTATATATACCTGATGGCTCTCCTCTGCAGATTGCATCGGGAGAAAGATTGATCCTAGTTTTTAGAGGCTTGGATGCCTCTAGCTTATACGATATCCATTTCATGAATGAGCTTCAATTGGGGTGCCATCATCTCCAAATAGTTGAGCACTTGCATACGACAATCCCAGATGCCGAAAGAGGGAGAAACCCTTTCCTTCTACATGGCCTCGTATTTGTTGGACGTCATCTACGCCATGAATGTTTTTTTTGGAATGAAGTTAAATTGGCACTCCTTCGAGATCCTAGTCTATGTATACTTCGACATCTTATGGGAAAAAAGGTACAAGAAATACTTTTCTCTTATCTATGACCCATTTATTGCACGCATTTATTCCTTGTTGTTCAAGAAATAGTGCCCAAGGTTGTTGGATGAAGGAAAAAAGGTTGTATCGAAAGTAGGTCACTGGTATCTAGATGAGTGCGATACCTACATCAGGGTTTTCGGCACCACAGGGGAACCCCATATATGTCCCTTATCGACTAGTGTTAGTGGAAATTTGTTATCATACCATTCTGCAAGGCTATAATGCCACTTTAGTAAAGGACAATAAGCGAGACTTCATACCTTATGGGTTTCATATTGGCTTCTACATGGTCAAGGACATCGCATAGGCTAAGCATGAAGGGCTAAGTCAATTGGAATTCTGATTCCAGACTGGCTGTTTTTGCAGGCACGATCCCAAGGGTCTGGTCCTAAAACATGCATTGCAGGTATCATCCTATTGGCCTTATGCCCATGACTGGTTTGAAGATCAAATTTTCACCAAAAAGGCCCAAGACTAGAATGAGGTGGCGGCAAGGATGGATGATCCTAAAACAACCAGATTCAAGGCTGTGAGTTGGGAGGAGCAAGTGACATCCTTGGAGAAAATGGATCAAGAAATTCTTAGGACCTGAGAAGGAAGGGTAGCACTTGAACCGGGCGAAGCGGTGGGCGATATCGAAGAAGCCATCGAAGTGGAAATTTTTTATCAGAAATCCCCAGTACAAATCAGGGATTCCCTTGAGGTTGAAGTTTTACAGGGTATGGGGGGAATTATGTGGCAATAGGCATAGCT
The DNA here is from genome assembly GCA_009831015.1 of Picea engelmannii. Taxonomy (NCBI): domain Eukaryota; kingdom Viridiplantae; phylum Streptophyta; class Pinopsida; order Pinales; family Pinaceae; genus Picea; species Picea engelmannii. The sequence continues at coordinate 95,023 of ML806993.1, read as the reverse complement.
TCTAATGAAGTAGACGCAAGATAATCCAGACCTCATCATAACACCTAAGCCTCCAACCGATAGCCCGGAAGGAAGCCCGACAGAGACAAGCGACCTCGATTTCACAAGCCTTGGTAACACCAATGAGTCAGATGATCCTGAATCTACAACATCACCATTTAATTCACCGGTAGGTGGGATGATTCAACCAGAGATAGGTCAGGTGTCAGTAGAAATACATGTGCCTAATCCTCTGAGGAATATTATAACTATATATAGTGATGATGAGAGCCCAGAGTCATCTCACGAAAACCTTGTGCGTGTCCATGAGGAAAAAGGACCTGAGAATAATTCTTCCCCTGAGCCTGAAGTGAAAACAAAGGCGGTCCCGCAAAATGAAACAGAAGCTGAAAGTGGCCTCGAAACAAAGGATCTTGACACATCGAAAACCAGAGCGTATCTGAAGGACAAGCCAGAATTGGATGAGCCAAAGAAAGAATCCCCGCGAAAGGAAATCAACGGTTCTACAGACAACAAGCAAGTAAGTAACAAGTCTTTGCCTGACATTGTTATTCCACTCAATCCTCAAACCCCCGACGAGCGACAGGTAGAGGTTAGGTATTCGATGTACAATGAGGAATTTCAGGAGCCCGATATTGAAGAAGTATACACCACCGGTATCCTGGGAAACATACTCACATGGGGCGATCAATAGATACAAGAGCTAGTAGACAAGGTAGAAGATATCTATGCGATCTCCTTTGATCGAAAGAGAAAGGCCATCGTTCAAAGGACTGCAAAGAAAATAAATATCATGTTGGATCACTCCATCTTTGTTACTATAGAGGAGAACTTGATAAACACAACAAATGCTCGAACGACTGAACTTATAGGCATGGGAAAGGCACTCTCCGAGGCCACCCTAGATAGGGCCAAAAGGGATGAAAAGGAGCGAGCCGCTGCCCTAAAGGATCTAGAACACTTGTGTCATATGGCCAAATATTATAAAGGCACCACACATACCATTGTGTACTTGAAAGGTGAGTTCGAAGAAGTTTACAATGAGTTCAAGAAATAAAGACATCTTTTAACTGCGGAAATAGCTGAGTTCCAGGAGGAAACTCTCATGGAAATTGTGACATGGAAGGATATGGAGCGATGGTATGAAAGGGTGCAACAAGCAGTAGAAAGACTCTAGTACATTGATGCAGTCTAGCAGGTCCGAGACAAAGAAAAACATGGTATTCAGACGGTAGGAAAAAGTAGTCTTAATTGCATGAACCGATCAACTGAGTACTGGGCTAAGATGTCTCGGGACCCACACCAAGAAATCCAAGAGTAGTGGATCAAATGAAAGAAGCACTGGGATAAAATTAATAAAGTAATGAAGGATATTGGACTCCCTGAGTTCGGCAACCCCGACAACTTCGTCGACTTAAGCGACGTAGTTGAGTCACATGCCAAACAAGATTTTCTATGGAACGAAGAGATCAGAAAGATGACTGACGTGAGGCCAAGGAAAGTGCAACGATTTTTAGAGCATCCAATCAGAGCTCAGTCCATGCTACAACAATTGAACTACAATCTAGTGAAGTACAAGACGCATGAGATGGACATCTGAGGAATACATGTGACTCCGATGGAACAACACAAATTTCCATGGGCCCAAGCTTGTGAAGAGTTGTTTATCAGTTGGTCTGAGTACGAGAGAAATCACCTTTTTCAAGAGATATCTTGGGCTGACTGTTAAAGAAGTTGTTAGTATAGGATGCCACGTGGTGAATTTTTTTTTTCTTAAACTGCACTTAGCCGTAAATTTTAGTTAAAATTTACATTATAAATAAAGACATTGACCAATTAGTTAAAGGTCGATGGTTTTTGTAAGAACTCTTGCTTTTTGGTTGTTAAGAATTATTTTGAAGCTGATATGAATCGAGAAGTCCTTCTGGAATAGAGACAAGTCATTTTCATCAAATGCATGTGATTGGACATGGAGAAGAACTATTTCCTATCTCGTTTCATGAATGATGCTGTAATGAGTAAGAGCTATTTAATCTATTGTCAAGTTATCTAGTGCAATATTTTGTTGTTCTTTACTTTAAATGATGAAGACGAATCATTGTGTTAACATGTGATGAATGATTATGGCAGATGAACTATTTTGCCTGCCATTATCTTATTTGCATACGTGTTTTCTTTCTGATAATTAGTTTCTCAGACAATAATTATATGCTCACGAGGTTAATGTATTAGAACTAGGCTTGTGGTATAGAATCATTATCTGCATGCTTGAGTAGCGGGTTATCCCAAGTTCAGCCTCTTCCCGAGTAGTTAGAATTTAATCATGTTTGTCACCAAGTTGGTTTATACCAGACTACATCTCATATCGGTCTCACCCAAGAGAAAATACAAAAAGAGATAGTCTAAATAGAAGGAAGATCCTTCATAAGAAAACATAAAGCCCATCGATAAATTGGTCAGATCGCAATATCTGGAGAACCATTCCACCATCAAACACTGTAGAGTCTAATTGGGCCTTGATGGCAGGTTTGGTTCCTACTATTGAATCAAGGGTTTAGGACCCATCAACATAGCTCTCCATTAGGGAACTCAAGATCCCTCCTAAGGAGGAAGAGGGGACTCATAAGTCCTCCTTTCTCTATGGCGTTTTTCCAACTAATATAGTTATCCATTGGTGGCATAATCTTGGGCATTGATTGATTGTTTTTGGTTCAAAGTTTCTTATACATTCTAGTTTCATTTCCTTAGTTGTTTTTAGTTTGTTTACTTGTTTCTTTCATGTGCTTGGATTGTTTAACTCATGCAATAACCTCTGTCTTGTCTAGCAGGCCCAACTAGGCATGCAAGTTCCCTTGTTTTTCTCACCCAAGTGAC
>ML806993.1:49111-88009 GCA_009831015.1 Picea engelmannii | reverse complement strand
CCCAGAGGGCCCATAGTGATAATAGTGGAGGTCATTCAATGTAAGGTGGACTAGGTCCACTATATTATTAAATAAGACCCACTATAGTAGTTAGATATAATAAATGTAAGAGGACTTCTTGGAAGGTTCTACTTCTAGAAGATTCCTCCTCTAGAATGTTCTTAGGTGATGGTAGCACTATATAAAGGGGTTCAAGCAATGTAATGAGATATGAAGAGAAGTATTGTAATTGGAGCGGTAGTTCAATAGGAGGATGCCCCCTCGAAGAGGCAAGTGAATAGGAGAGGATCCCTTCCATAATAGGATCCATTGTATGGTGTTGCCCTACCCTAAGGGTTTGATAGTAATAAAGAAGATTTTGCTGGAAGGTTTTACTTCTAGAAGATTCCTCCTCTAGAATGTTCTTAGGTGATGGTAGCACTATATAAAGGGGTTCAAGCAATGTAATGAGATATGAAGAGAAGTATTGTAATTGGAGCGGTAACTCAATAGGAGTATGCCCCCTCGAAGAGCCAAGTGAACAGGAGAGGATCCCTTCCATAATAGGATCCGTTGTATGGTGTTGCCCTACCTCAAGGGTTTGGTAATAATAAAGTGTGGTTTCTTCTATCTTGCTTGTGGATCTATTGTGTATTCAGTATTTGTGGTGATTATATTTGCAGATCTATCTTGGTTCTTAACATTATGTATTTCTCTCAATATCATATTTTTCAATTCCTCAGAATTTGGTACATAAATTTTTCCCTTGTACATGAGAATTTCCTCATTTCCTAACTTATAGTCTTCAATTTTCTGCTGCAAAATACCTTGTTGTAATTTTCTATTATTTCCATGTCTTGCAAATCTGATTTTCCAACCTCTAAGACTTTGTCTTTCAAATCTTATTGGTACATGCTAATAGCTATAGCATGAAACTCATGCACTCTTCTTCTAAGTTCATCACCCACCTTTTTTCTCTTTTCCTTTGATATGATTTATATCAAAGTCATATTAACTGAGAAATTCTAACCACTTGCTATGCTTGAAATTTAGAGTTGTTTGTCCAAATAAGTATTTCAGACCATTATGGTCTGTCCTCAACTCAAACCTTTTCCCCATGAGGTAGTGCCTCCACATATTCAAGGCATGCACTATGGATGCCAAATCCAAATCATGAGTAGCATAGTTCCTTTCATGCTCCTTCAACTTCCTTGATTCATAGCATACCACATACCAATGTTGACCGAGGAATCCACCAAGCCCTTCTTTACATGAATCATTTCATATAATGAAGTCTTCATTTGGATTAAAAATCCTTAGTGTTGCAACACTTGTTAATAAATGATTCAAGTGTTGGAAACTATTTTCACAATCCAATTTCCACAAACACTTCACTCCCTTCTTTTGCAAGGAAGTGATCGGGTGTGAAATCTTTGAGAATCCTTCAATAAATCTCCTATAGTATCCCACAAGGCCCATGAATTATTTGACCTTTGTCACATTATTTGGTGTTGGCCATCCTCTAATGGCCTCAATATTTTCAGGATCCACTGCTATCCCTTCTTCTGAAATGATATGTCCCAAATAATGAATTTGCTTATGATAAAATGAGCACTTGCTCAATTTGGCATACAACCGATGCTCCCTTAATACCTGTAATACCATCGTCAAGTGTTTTTCATGCTCTTCCTTCGACTTAGAATATATAATAATGTCATCTAAAAATACAATGACAAACTTTTCTAAGTATTCTTCGAAAATACCATTCATTAAACACATGAAGACAAATGGTGCATTTGATAACCCAAATGGCACCACTATGAACTGATAATTCCCATACCTTGTTCTGAAAGAAATTTTCTTGATGCGTTCTTCTTTAATTATTACCTGATGATAACCTAAACTCAGATCAATCTTGGAGAATATTTTTTCATCTTTCAACTAATCAAAGAGGTCATCGATCCTTGGAAAATGATACTTATTCTTCACAGTTAACCTATTCAAATGCCTAAAGTCAATGCAAAGTATCAATGTTCCATCCTTTTTCTTCACAAATAATACTGGGGCACCCCAAGGTGAAACACTTGGGCATATATACCTCTTCTTCAAAATCTCTTCAAGTTGCATTTTCAATTCCTTCAATTATGGTGTACTCATCCTGTAATGGGTCTTGGATGCTGGGGTCACTCCATGCATCAAATTGATGGAGAAATCAATATCTCTTTTAGAGGGTAATCTTGGTATTTCTTTAAATACATATTCAAACTTTTTTAGGACTGCATAATATTCAATATGTGGCACCTTATGTTTAGGTGTCTCTTCTATATGTGCTGCAAATATTTGACACCCTTTTCTATAACTTTTCTTCAGCTGCAATGTTGAAATTTCTATGACAATTACTTCCTTGGGAATTCCCTGCATTGTCCTTAAGTTTCCTTCCTCATCCCAACAAGTAAATTTCTTATTATAACAATCTAGGGTAGCATGGTGTTCTTCCATCCAATCCATACCAATTATACATTCATAATTACCTAAAGGTAAGATGTTCAAATCTTCCTTGTTGCTCAGTCCATTCATGTCCATTGGACATGCCTTAACCATATCATTAATTTTTCTTTTATCTCCTCTAGCCAGTTGCACCAACCAAGATTTTCCAAGCTTGCTTCTCGGAAAATGAAATATTTCCACCATATTAGGATCTATATAACTATGACTAGCTCCCGAATCAATTAAAATAGCAATGGTTTTGTTGTTGATCTTACCTCCCACTTCAATCATACATGACTGAAACTCAACTTGCTTGTTGTCCAGGGATGCATAGATCCTAGGTACATTTCTACCCATGTCCTCCATTGTATCATCTTGTTGTACATTGTGAACAATCCTCACATTTTCACCTCTTTGAGGACAATATCTATACATATGATCTCCCCCATAACTAGGGTTAGGGTTTTTGTAATGCATTGTAATGGATGGTGAGCCAAGAATATAAATAAGTAGTACTTAGGTGACATATAGAGGGAGAGAGAACAAGAGAGAAGAATATAATTGTAAGAACTGTATGAGTCATTCAGCTAGTGAGCTAAGTAAGGAGTGAGAAACTCGATTCATAGGTTTAGATCATAGGCTAAGGATCCTGGTGCGATCTAGTCAACCACATAGGGATCGAGGATCCTGTTGAGGAGAATGAGATCCAAGAATGTAAACATGTTCGTAGTGATATATTTCTTAACCATAATAAAAGATTGAGAGCTAGATATTTGTGGACGTATCCTAGGAGGGGGTGAACCACGGTAAAACCTATGTTATGTGAATGAATGAATGCCTCTTTATGTCTGATTAGTAGATGAATGGTAGATAAATGAAGCAACTAAGTAGATTTGGTATTCCACATGCATGCATAGAATGAATGTTATAACTATATGTTAGATTGAATGAATAAATTTTATGACACACAACCACAGATCTCACTCATTCTCAGGTTGCAAATACCTGAGTATTACAGCCACCCATAGAGATATCTCGGGTGAGACTGCATAATATACTCTGTGTATTGCGTTTATTTCTAGTTTACCAGAGCGACCAATAGCTTTTAAGGCATTTTGTTTGGAATCTTCTTAGCTCCAAACTAGGGTCAGTCTGTGATGGTCAATTAGAATCAGAATACCCTAGAAAAATCCTCAATACCAATAGAAAAGAGATAAGGAAAACCAAAAAGTGGTTCCATTGCCAGTTTATTGGAAGAAAATGGGATTGAGCACATGAGATCTGCTGAAGAAGCATCAAAAGAATGATGGTTCGAATGACAAAAAAGTGAAATGATGAGAATCTAAAAGGGGATGCTGAGACCATGGAATCCCATGAAGGTAGAGATAGAGATCTAGTTGAAGAAAAAGGAGTTAGAGTTTGCACATAAAGATAAAAAAAACCTGAAGTTGACATCACGCAAATATCTGGACAAGTACGTATTCACCGACTTGCATGAAGTATTTTTCTATGATTTCCCACACATATTGCAGGAGTGGATAAAAGTGCTGGAATGTTTTCAGATAGAAGGCAGAGTATGATGGTTGGCATGTTTAATAGGCAGAGTGTTCTTGTCATTGATGGCAAGATTAGATTATTCCTATGGCAAGATCAGATTATTCCTGTCATTGATGGCATCGATGGAAAAACAAGAACATAAGTAATTTCAGGAAGACCAATAGCACAACCACATAGAGTCGATAAGTTCAGGAAGACCAGCAACGCAACAATGATTGAATGACAAGATCGAAGTATTGGTAAAATTCCATTTTGGAGTTTTGGCTATCGGGATTTCAGATATCGGGAGATGGAAATGTCAAGGTTCTTTACAATAGGAGTCCCGAAATCGTGAAATGCGAAATGCCAATATGATTGGTCAAACTCCATTTTAGAGTTTTGGCTATTGAGATTTCAGATATCGGGAGATGGAAATGTCAAGTTTCTTTACAACAGGAGTCCCGAAATCACAAAATGTGAAACACTGATATGATTGGTCAAACTCCATTTCAGAGTTTTGGCTATCAGGATTTCAGATATCGGGAGATGGAAATGTCAAGGTTCTTTACAACAAGAGTCCAAAAATCATGAAATGCGAAACAACGAAATCTCGTCAACCATCCATCTCAGGGGGTTATGTGAGCCATACAATCACTTCAAAGTTTTGGAAATCGGAATATGGAGATGTCAAGAACTCCTACTATAGGAGTCCCGAAGTCGCGAACCTTGAAAATGCGATATGCGAAATCACAAAGAGATCTGGACTGTTGAATCATCTAGAGTGTGGACCGTTGATCCAACTCCATTTCGGAGCTTCGGATATCGGGACATGGAGTGTCAAGAAACTCAACCATAGGAATGCCAAAATCCCGAAATGCTGAAATGAGAAACACGTTTTGGCTCAACCTGTGGTCACAGTCATTGGTCACATTAGCAGAAGATGAAGGAAGGAGCTAGTTCAGACAAGCTCCATTTCAGAGTTTCCAGGATCGGGACATGGAGAGTAACGAAATCTTTACCATGGGGATCCCGAAATGCTGAAGTGCAAAATGGAAAAATAAACGCAAGATTCTATGAATTCAATCCAATGATGCAGGTGAAGTTGAATACGATCGTAGGGCTACTGTTGCACTTCTCAGTGTAACAGCTAGAGAAAAATGATGGTCTCTGTTAGAGGACTCAAAGAGGACTCAATGTGATCGCCAGAGGAGATGAAGAGTCTCAAGGCATCTTCCAGTGGAATGAGGACTATTGATATAGGCGATTGATAGATGGAAGAGGATTGAAGTCTGTAGACAAAGACACAAAGGATAAGTTCATCTAAGATAGAGAAGACGAAGAGTATCAACTACCAGAGAACTTGAGAAGTCGTAATGATGATCAGACAAAGCACTCACTGTGAAGAGATGCAAAAGCATTGCGCATAGTGCATGCACAAGGGGCACAAAGACTATAAGTAGGCAGAATAAAAGAGGAGATGGGTTGTTGCTATTAAGTATGATTCAGGTGTGAGCAAGGAGGTAGAGCACAACAACATAAATGCACAGAAGAGGAATGGTGCATTGAAGGGACATGGCGCAGAGAGCATAAAATGCAGAAGAATAGAAAGTGCAAGGGTTGTGCAGAAGACACTGATGAAGACAGACTATAGCAGTGTAACAGAAAAATGACAAGGTCGGTAAGCTATTGAAGAACTTTATATCACTGTAATAAGTTTTAGTAACAAAGATTTTAGATTTCAGGGTGGTTGGGAGGTGCTAGGGAGGGCTGGTGTCCTTAGCGGTTCAAGTGGGTGCTTGAACATAGGGAGTTTATGCTTCCTTCTAGTTGGTGCTTGAGAAACTAGGGAGTTTGTGCTTCCTTCTAGTTGGTGCTAGAGAAACAAGAGAGTTGGTGCTTCCTTCTAGTTGGTGCTAGAGAAAACAGAGAATTGGTGCTCTCAGCAAGTTGCAGCTTGCAAAAACAGAGGTTGTAGCCTCACGATGAGTAGGTGCTCATATGTATGATAATGTAAAGAATGTAAAAATTACTTATCATATAAATAAGAAGAGGTTTTTACCCTGTATGGGTTTCCTCAAGAAACTCTATCTCTGTGTATCTCATCTGTGTGACTGATGTTGAATATGATATTGTTTATTGCCCTGTATCATTGTGATTGTCATTGAGTGTTTTGTAAAGAATTAAAAATAAGTATAATTGTTCAAGCTCGGTAAACAACGGATTCACCCCCCCTCTCAGTTGTCCAACAATTGGTATCAGAGCCAGCCCCTTTTATCTAAAGGTAGATCCTAGAGCTTAAACATGTGAAGCCATGAAGGAAATGCAACTAATAAGGCCCCACTGTTCAATGGAACAAACTTTGCCTTCTGGAATGTTAGAATGAGAACCTACATAATGGATTTAGGTGCAGATGTCTGGGATGCGGTAGACACTAGTTATGTAAGGCAAGTTGTGCTAGCTAATAAGGATGAAAATATAGAATTTAGCTTCAACGCTAAGGCTATGAATGCTATCTTGAGTGGGCTTTCAGAAGTAGAATTCGTGAAAGTTATGCACCTAGGAACTGCCAAAGAAATGTGTGAGAAACTCATTAGCAGTTATGAAGGTAATGAAAAGGTAAAGGATGTCAAGCTTCAAACCTACAAAATACAGTTTGAACAGCTGAATATGAAGGAAGATGAAACTGTTGGAAAATATTTTCTGAGAGTAGAAGAAATGGTAAATGTAGTGAAGGCACTTGGTGAAACAATTGCGGAACCTTCTTTATTTCAAAAAATCTTGAGATCTCTCCCAGATAGGTTCAACTTGAAGGTCTCTTCTATAGAAGAACTTAATGATCTAAATACCTTGGAGTTTGATCAACTTCTAGGAACATTGACTTCATATGAAATGAGAATAGTTAAAGATAAACCCACCTCTAGAGAAGCATCATTTAAGGTAGACAAGAATGAGGATTCTGAGCCCGATGAAATTGAAGAATTTTTTTTGAAGAGACTGAAGAAGGGATCAGGAAAATACAAAGGTAAACTGCCTTTAAAATGCTTCAACTGTGGTAGGATAGGTCATTTTGAAAATAAATGTCCCCACAAAGGAAAGGATCAGACTTGTGATGATGAGGAGAAATAAAAACACAGAAATTTCTTTAAAGAGAATAACTTTAAGAAGAAAAGTATTTGCGTAAACAATGATGATGATCCTTCAGATGATGAAGACAATGATTCATCTATTGAATATAAACTAAATGAATTCATACTTATGGCCAAAGAGGACTATGACAATAATAACACATGGAGTGATGTTAATGAAGAAGAAGTTGTGGTTGACATGGAAGGAGAACTGATTAGTGCACTGGAAGAGATTGACAGACTAAGAATCAAGAACAGAAAGAAAAGACAATTGTTGATACAGTTCGAGAAGGACAGTAAAGAACCTGCTGAAGACCTTGTCCTACTAAAAGTAGAATTGGAAGAGGCAAATAAAATCGAAGAGATCCTGAAACAACAACTATTAGAAAAGAAGGCAAGATGTGAAGCATTAGAACAAGAAGTAGTGAAAAAAAGGAAAGAAATGGAGAAGTTTCAAGCCTTGTATAATCAAAATCTGTCAAGTATCAAAAACTCAGAAGGATTAGCCACCATTCTGAATCAGCAAAGGAATCCAAAGATGAAAAATGACTTGGGTTATGAAGAGGGATCAAGCAGTGGTAAGCCAGGAAATGAAGAACCCATCAAGTTTGTCAAAATTATAACCAATGACAATAACAAACCTGCAGAAACAAAGGAAGACAATCAGTCGCCCAGGACGAGTAAAGAAAAAGGTGCCAAGACTGAATCTGTAGAATGAAGAAAGAATGCGCTCTCTGCTGAAAGACATCATCAACAAGGAAGAAATCAATTTGCTCAAAGAAGGCAACCATTTTCCAGGTACAAAGAATTTTTCTATGGCTATTGTTTCTACTATTCTAACTTTGGTCATGACGCTGTAAATTGTTCCTTAAGACTTAGACATGAACAATTAATATTTCAAAGGAATAAATACTTACCACAACAAAGAATGATGCATCCAAGTAACAAACCTTCATAGATTGCCAATTACCAAATTAAGTCCAGGGACATGAAACTAAAGAGGTCAAGAAATAATCAACAGTCAATGAGTAGACAATGCTGCACCAATAAGTTTGTCCTGTTGAACAATGAGATTGAATGCTACATCTTTCATAACTATGGACACAAATCTATTGACTTTCATTTAAGGGAATATGATCCAGATTCGAAATCCCCTGCTGAAAATGTCAAGTTTTGGAAGAAGAAGGAAAGTGACAAGTGTGGATTAGTGTTGTCCGCTCAAAGAAAAACGAACCCTTGGTATATAGACAGTGGATGCTCCAAACACATGACGGGAGACAAAGGAATGTTTCTATCTCTAAGTGAAAGCAAATTAGGAAACATATCCTTTGGAAATGATGCTCTAGGGAAAATAAAGGGCAAAGGGATGGTGAGCTTAAGTAATGGAAAAGGAAAAGCCCAAGATGTTCTACTTGTAGATGGGCTGAAACATAATTTTCTTAGTGTAAGTCAAATGTGTGATAGAGGATGTGAAGTGGTGTTCACGTCCAAGGATTGCAAGATAAAATCTGTAACCTCAGGACAAGTGGTGGCTAAAGGCATAAGGACATAAAATAATGTATATGTGCTGAAATAAAATAGAGAAGAATGTCATCTAAGAAGACATGATGAAAGATGGTTATAGCATAGGAGACTTGGACATCTAAAATTTGACCACTTAATCAAACTCAAAAAATTCGAGGCAGTAAAAGATCTTCCAAGGATATCAAAGCCCCAAGATTCAATGTGTAAACCCTGCCAAATAGGGAAGAAAAACAGGACACAATTTAAGTCCAGGAGTTTTACTTCAATAGAAAAACCACTCCAACTAGTTCATATGGATTTATGTGGACCATCAAGACAGGAAGGCACAGGGAAAGAAAACTACTTCATGCTGATTATCGATGATTACTCCAGACTNGAAGCATTTGAGAAGTTTAAAATATTTAAGGCTTTAACTGAGACTCAAACAGGGAAGAAGTTAAAGGCAGTAAGATCAGACTAGGGATGAGAGTTTATTTCAAGACACTTCAAGGAATTCTACGATGAGCATGGGATCAAGAGAGAATACACAATCCCAAGAACTCCACAACAAAATGGAGTAGTTGAGAGGCAAAACAGAACAGTGCAGGAAATGGCCAGGTCAATGATGAATGAGAAGAACATTGGTCAAACCTACTGGGTAGAAGAAATACACACAGCAGTCCATGTTCTTAACAAAGTCCACCTTAGACCACAAAGTGACAAGACACCTTATGAACTGTGGTTTGGAAGGCCTGCTTCAATTAAACACTTCAAAGTCTTTGGGAGTAAATGCTACATAAGGAATAATGATGAAAACCTTGGCAAATATGATGATAGGGATGATGAAGGTATCTTCTTGGGGTATGCTACAAACAGTAAAGGATATAGATGCTATAATAAGAGGGTGCATAAAATGGTTGACTGTATTGATGTAAAAGTTGATGAAGGAATCCCAGCAAGAGAGATGTACATAAATGAGTCTTCTATATAAGACACAACTTAAGTTGAAGATGAACAGGTCCAAGAATAAAAAAATGAAGACTCTAAATCATATGAATACTTAGACACTCAGACAAACTGAAATCAACAGTCAACTTCAAATTCCTCCTCCAGAATCATTCAAAAGAATCATCCTGTAAGTTAGATAATTGGAGAAAAAGACAAAGGTGTACAAACCAAGAGAAAGCTAATCAAAACCACCGAAAAATCTCATATAGCTTTCATATCCATGCTGGAACCCAAGAATTTCAATGAAGCCAACAAAGATGATCATTGGGTTAAAGCAATGAATGATGAACTTGATCAGATTGAGAAAAACAATACGTGGGAGATGGTTCATAGACTTGAAGGTAAAAACATCATTGGCTCCAGATGGATCTTTAAGAATAAGTTGAATGAGCAAGGACAAGTTGTCAGGAACAAAGCAATGTTAGTCTGTAAAGGATATGCTCAGATAGAAGGACTGGATTATGATGAAACATTTGCACCCATAGCAAGATTAGAAGCTATTAGAATGTTTCTTGCCTATGCTTGTCATAAAAGTTTTAAAGTTTATGAAATGGATGTCAAGTCAACTTTTCTAAATGGAGATTTAAGTGAAGAAGTCTATATGGAACAACCAGAGGGTTTCAAATTGACTGATAACCCTGACTTAGTATGCAAGCTGAAGAAAGCTTTATATGGGTTAAAACAAGCCCCTCGAGCCTGGTATCACAGACTGGATATGTATCTTAAAGACAAAGGGTTCAAGAGGGGAACAACTGGCAACAGTCTGTATATTAAAACAAAGGATAATAATTTGCTCATCGTATTGGTCTATGTGGATGACATCATCTTCAGATGTAATAAGGATCCATTGGTACAATGGTTTTCTTCTACCACAGAATCTAAGTTTGAAATGTCCATGATAGGAGAACTGTCATTTTTTCTTAGTCTGCAAATTACTCAGAAATCTGAAGGGATGTTCATTTCTCAAGAAAAATATCCAGGAGAAATGTTGAAAAGGTTTCAAATGGAAGATTCTAAACCTGTGGGCACACCTATGGTTACTGGCTGCAAATTAAGCGAGGATGATGACTCACTTGATGTTGATCACTGTTCATATAGGTCAATGATAGGCAACCTGTTGTACATCACATCATCTCACCCAAACATAATGCATGATGTAGGAATATCAATCTGCACCTAAACAGAGTCACTTACTAGATGTCAAAAGAACATTTAGGTATTTGAAAGAAACAATGACTTATGGTATGTGGTATCCCAGAAATCAATATTTTCAGTTAACTGCTTATTCAGATGCAGATTGGGCAAATTGTGTTGATGAGAGAAAAAGAACCAATGGAGTAGCATTCTTCCTGGGTGACTCATTAGTAGCATGGCTTAGTAAAACGCAAGGTTCCATTTCTTTATCAACCACAGAGGCATAGTATATTGCTGCTACTACCTATTGCACTCAGGTATTATGGATGATTCAAACACTTGCAGACTTGGAGGTAAAATATGCTGCACTGATCCCAATTCATTGTGATAACACTAGTGCCATCAATGTGTCTAAGAATCCTGTATTCCACTCCAAGACCAAGCATATTCCCATAAAATACCATTTTCTGAGAGAGCAGGTCACTAATCAGGTTGTTCAGGTCGAGTACATTCCAACCACAGAACAAATTGCAAACATATTTACTAAACCCCTAGCTAAGACACCTTTTGAATATCTCCGACAGAAGTTGGGTGTCATTTTGTCTCACACCTAAAAGTGTCCATCTTGTTAGGGGGAGTTTTGTATTGTTTGAATATCTAATGCCTCCTAAAATTACTACAACAGCTCAGGGGGAGCATGTCTCTTCTTTGACATTGATGTCAAAGGGGGAGAAAGTGTGATGATTTCAAGATGTTACAGTGGTGTAGTTGCATCACGGGGTTGCCATCAATGCCAAAGGGGGATATTGTTGGCATGTTTTCAGAAAGAAGGCAGAGTATGATGGTTGGCATGTTTAACAGGCAGAGTATTCTTGTCATTGATGGCAAGATAAGATTATTCCTATGGAAAGATCAGATTATTCTTTTCATTGATGGCATCGATGGAAAAACAGGAACATAAGTAATTTCAGGAAGACCAGAAACACAACTCACATAGAGTCGATAAGTTCAGGAATACCAACAGTGCAACAATGATCGAATGACAAGATCGAAGTATTGGTCAAACTCCATTTAGGAGTTCTGGCTATCTGAATTTTGGATATCGGGAGATGGAAATGTCAAGGTTCTTTACAACAGGAGTCCTGAAATCGCGAAATGCGAAACGCCGATATGATTGGTCAAACTCCATTTCAGATTTTTGGATATCGGGATTTCAAATATCAGGAGATGGAAATGTCAAGGTTCTTTACATTAGGAGTCCTGAAATCGCGAAATGCGAAACGTCGATATGATTGGTCAAACTTCATTTAGGAGTTTTGGCTATCGGGATTTCAGATATCGGGATATGGAAATGTCAAGGTTCTTTACAACAGGAGTCCGGAAATCATGAAATGAAAAATGCCAAAATATCGTCAACCGTCCATCTCAGGGGGTTATGTGAGTCGTCCGATCACTTCGAAGTTTTGGAAATCAGGAGATGGAGATGTCAAGAACTCCTACTATAGGAGTCCCGAAGTCGTGAACCCTGAAATCGCGATATGCGAAATTGTGAAGAGATCTAGACCGTCGAATAATCTAGAGTGTGGACCGTTGATTGGACTCCATTTCAGAGCTTCGGATATCGGGACATGGAGCGTCAAGAAACTCTACCATAGGAATGCCAAAATCCTGAAATGATGAAATGAGAAACATGTTTTGGCTTAACTTGTGGTCACAGGCATTGGTCATATCGGCGGAAGATGAAGGAAGGAGCTAGTTCAGAAAAGCTCCATTTCAGAGTTTCGGGGATCGGGACATGGAGAGTAACGAAATCTTTACCACGGGGATCCCAAAATGCCGAAGTGCGAAATGGCAGAATAAACGCAAGATTCTATGAATTCAATCCAATGGTGCAGGTGAAGTTGAATAAGATCGCAAGGCTACTATTGTGCTTCTTAGTGTAACAGCTAGAGAGAAATGATGGTATCTTCTAGAGGACTCAGTGTGATCGCCAGAGGAGATGAAGAGTCTCAAGGCATCTTCCAGTGGAATGAGGACTATTGATACAGGGGATTGATAGATGGAAGAGGATTGAAGTCTGTAGCCGAAAATAGAAAGGATAAGCTCGTCTAAGACAGAGAAGATGAAGAGTCTCAACTTCCATAGAAGCTGAGAAGTCGTAATGATGATCAGACAGAGCACTCACTGTGAAGAGATGCAGAAGCATTGCACATAGTGCATGCACAAGGGGAACAAAGACTATAAGTAGGCAGAATAAAAGAAGATATGGGTTGTTGTTGTTAAGTATGATTCAGGTGTGAGCAAGGAGGTAGAGCGTAGTAGCAGAAATGCACATAAGAGGAATGGTGCATTGAAGGGACATGGCGCAGAGAGCATAAAATGAAGAAGAACAAAAAATGCAGGGGGTGTGCAGAAGACACTGATGTAGATAGAGAAGAGTAGTGTAACAGAACAACAACAAGGCTAGTAAGCTATTGAAGAACTTTATATCGCTGTAATAAGTTTTAGTAACAAATATTTTAGATTTCAGGGTGGTTGGGAGGTGCTTGGGAGGACTGGTGTCCTCAACGGTTCAAGTGGGTGCTTGAACATGGGGAGTTGGTGCTTCCTTCTAGTCAGTGCTAGAGAAACTAGGGAGTTTGTGCTTCCTTCTAGTCTGTGCTAGAGAAACTAGGGAGTTTGTGCTTCCTTCTAGTTGGTGCTAGAGAAACCAGGGAGTTGTTGCTTCCTTCTAGTTGGTGCTAGAGAAAATAGAGAGTTGGTGCTCTCAGCAAGTTGCAGCTTGCAAAAACAGAGGTTGTAGCCTCACGATGAATAGGTGCTCATATGTATGATAATGTAAAGAATGTAAAAAATACTTATCATATAAATAAGAAGAGGTTTTTACCCTGTATAGGTTTCCTCAAGAAAATTTGTCTCTGTGTATCTCATATGTCTGACTGATGCTGAATATGCTATTGCTTATTGCCTTGCATCATTGTGATTATCATTGAGTGATTTGTAAAAAATTAAAAATAAGTATAATTGTTCAAGCTCGGTAAACAATTGATTCACCCCCCCTCTGAGTTGTCCAATAAAAAGTCATTGAAATAAAACCATCCTATGAATTGGGTCAGACAACTAGAGTGGAATCTGGAAGAGGTCACGTAGTTACAACAAGTTAATAATAAGTTTACACACACACTAGATTTCTGGCTAGACAACATTGTTGCCGGATTTATCAGAGAGTTTGTAGTAGATACAACAAAGTCC
Organism: Picea engelmannii; assembly: GCA_009831015.1. Classification (NCBI taxonomy): domain Eukaryota; kingdom Viridiplantae; phylum Streptophyta; class Pinopsida; order Pinales; family Pinaceae; genus Picea; species Picea engelmannii. The sequence continues at coordinate 73,985 of ML806993.1, read as the reverse complement.
TACAATGCATATGAACAAGATTTTTTGAAGGGACCTTTAAGAAGGTACATCAGAGCTCTTGGAATCACCGACTACACTGAGAGGGGGGGTGAATAGTATAGGGATCCTTTTAGAAAAACTTCCCTCTAACACAAAAATCATTAATTATCAATCACCATTAAATCATTACTCATTGCTTTCATTTATAACCAGTTAAATGTGAACACATATCATAAACATATATCAACAATATATCATCAACAAATCATCACCACAAGGAACACAAAGAACACAAGATGTATGTACAATTTTCTTTTTATTATGGATTACAATCCTTGGGTTTTTTTTAGCAACACTTGAATAAAGTACAATTCTACAAGAGCACGGGATCTATAATGAAAGAATAAACTTACATCCTCAACACCAACTAAGACGAGGCAACAATCCTCAACATATATCACTTTGTCACAAGTACGCGATCAGTAGTACAACCTGCATATGTACCTGGTATGTATGCACCCTACCAGTAGTACAACCTGTATATGTACGCGTCCAGTCTATACTACAAATTGTGTATACTTCTGAGCAACTAAGGGTTTTCTTTACTTAACACACTCATATACTCTACAACCTGCAATCACATTCTCTTCTATCTTCCACTGTCCAAACTGACCCACATCTAGTCACAACACATACAATCTCTCCAACAACTTACTCATGCTCGTCAACCATACAATATGAATGCTACTTAATCATGTATAAGCAATCAACATACTATAGAAATCATATTAACACTAAATCATAAGAGTTTTTCTCACTCCATTAACCAACACAAACCACATCACAACAACCATACCAAGAATTCCGTAAGCATTCACCACACAATAAACAATAGTATCCATCAAGACAACAATATAAACATACCAGAGTCTTAGTGAAAGATCTGAGCCCATAGAATGAAGATTTGGAACCTGCTTCTGTCTTCAAGAGCCTCTCATCATCTCACACACCAATCTTCATGAATTCATCCATTGTACATGCCCTGTCTTCATACAACCCACATATGTACGTTCTTTGTCCCACTACAACCCGCATATACCTCAGAAACTAGGGTTTTTGAACCTCCGAGACTTTTTCCGTCATGATCTCAGACATGCCAAAACTTTGATGTGTTCATGAGATCCTCCATACCCTCTCTCTTTCAAAATAGATTTTCAATTATGCTCAGGAGATACACAAAAAGATGCTATTCACAAGATAACCTTACCTCTTTGTTATACTCTTCACCTTCTAGGTCACTTAACCCATTTCTAGGTCACTTAACCTATTTTCCTCATTTTAGGGTTAACCACTTTTCATAATTAGAAAGTTCTCCATTACTTTATGCTTTAAATATTCCTCCTCGATTTTTTCACCTCACTTTATTATTTAAATAATATTATTTGATTTTGTCACTTCTATTTATTATTTAAATAATCCTCCTTGACTTTATCACTTCACTTTATTATTTAAATAATCTTCTTTGATTTGGTCACTTCTCTTTATTATTTAAATAATCCTCCTTGAATTTGTCACTTCACTTTATCATTTAAATAATAATTTCTTCTATGCAAGATCTTTGACTTCTTTGACCTTTTGGGGCTTCAAGCCTACATATGAGGGTCCTCCATCTTCGTAAGGCCATAAATATAAAACCACGAGGAGTTATGTGACATTCCACATGTTGTTCCAGAGTTTATACTTAAGGATTGAAAGTATAAAGTCTAGGCATCCGAAAGTAAAGAGGGTTTATGATATAAAGAAAGGAAAAACAACTCCTAAAGGAAAAGGAGCTATGCCTGATTTCCGAGTTGTCTTTGTCTAGCCTCCAACTGTTCCTGGATTCTAATGTCCTACTCAATGGCTTCCCATGAATATTCAAGTTCAACCCAGGTGGTATAAATTTTTAAGATGGTGTTAAAAAGAGTTAAAGAGATACTGGTTTGATCTGTAAAACTAGGTTCGATATTGGGCTGTCTCGTAATAGGTACAATCATGGAGGAAAAAGAGTTTTAAAGATTTGTTATTTTTTAGGTTGCTATTTCTATTTTAGATTATCTAAGAAAAATTCCCAAACTTTGAATTAATAGTATAACAAAATCAAAGGTCGTTTCTCGTATCTAAGTTAAACTGAAAATAATGCATGAAATGAAAGAAAACATAAAGCTGTGGAACAATGTGAGGCATCAACAAGGAAGAATCTCACTTTGTGATAGAAGAAGAAAATAGACAAGAAAAACTTTAGTGAAGCATAAGATATATAAATCTAAGTAATTCATAGGTCTTGTACCTACTGATAGCCGATATAGAGGAAAAACTGTAAACAATTAGATGAATAAAATAATCAATCACCACAATAGAGGTTGTACTAAATTGCAGCTAAGAATTCATCAAAGATATATAATAAATGATGTTAAATATGAAATAACAGACGAACACATAAGTCAAACTTGACGGGATCTTTAGTCTTCAATTTGCATTTGTATTAATTCTGGCAAATGAAAAATTTATCTGCTACAATCGACCAAGGAAAAACCCCCCCGCTTGGTGCCATCTTTCAAAATTGTATTTATACAAAGAAAACCATCAACCCCAGATGGTTGGTATTCTCCTAATATCCTAGGTGTTAACGGTTACATAATACAAAATTTGAACCATTTTGCTCGGTTACTCTTACTTTTATAACAATTAGACAAAAATGAGCATACATGCGTTACTTCATCATTTCTTTGAAGCGCTTCATTTGCTCAGTCCAAAACACTCGACGCACCTGTCTAGAAACTGCACCAAAATTCTGGAAGGTTCTGTCATATCCTTTGCTTCAAACACATACAACTTCCTCTAAATTTGGGGCAGCCTATCTTCAATCTTCCCCTTTTCAAACTTTGTCGACTGTAATTGTAGATTTGGCTTTATTAACCACTTATCCATTTGGGTGATGTCAAGTTGCTTCAATTGGGAAATCTCGAGCCGCGCTTCATTCCAGCTCTCATTTATATGCACTTGATGCCTTACAACATTGATCTATCCTAATAGCCCAAGACAATCACCTTTACCAATGCCTAGTGTTTTTGTATCTAGCTGATCAAACACTTCTTCACATTCTTTCTTAACTTCTCTTGCCATTTTTCTGCTTTTGGCAATATTGGTCTCCCATGTTTTTAATATGATGTCTCCTCTTATCTATTCTTCTACAGTCATCTTTGGGATTGCTTTTAATTCCTCTCTAGCTGAAAATGCTACTAACTTTTGAAAAGCAGCGTGAGCTGTTGTAGCCTCTTTTTCATTGAAAGGAATGTTATCCAATGAGTGGCTTATTTCCAGGAAGAAGTTTTGAATGATTTCTATTTTAGAAAGCATGCTTTGTTGTTCTACTTGTAGTTTCTCATGCACCTCTAGTGCTTGGGCTTGAAATTATGTTATATTCACAACTTGTCCTTCAATGGACTTCAACTCAGCCTATAGTTGTCTCACTAATTCTTCCTGTCAAAAAACTTGTACTTGACTCATTTGCATCTACTTGTTCGCTTCATATAAATTGGACTTCAACAATTGCATTTATTGTTTGTTAACAGTTCTGGCGTGTTCAACTCTTTGATTTACTTCCTCCCGAATATTATTTTTTGTGTAACTTATTTGACCCTACAACTGAGCTATCATATGATTTTTCTGCTTCAGCCTTGTTTTCAGAGAGTTAACTGAGAATAAATTAGTCGTTGCCAAAGCTCCCATAGAGCCTGATACTTCTCTGGCGAAATCTTCCTCTTCTAGGGTCTTCCCATCTACGAGCACTCTATGTTTCTTCACCATTGTGCCTTCTCTCAGATGAATTTCCTATTTTACTACAACCTTCCTCTTCTTACTAAAAAAGTAGTCAGAGGAAGGTATCTCTTCTCTAGAGATAGGAGTAAGGTCGCTTACATATATGAATTCCAAGTGGGGGGTCCCAAAAGTTGAGTGTAAAGGAGTTAATGATGAAATAGGGCTGCCCAATTATGAAGATTGAGTTTCTCTTGTTGTTTTGGGGATATCAGCAGGAATAGTTGATGATAAAAGAGGAATCATTTGACTCGACTTTGAAGGTGTCTCGAGCCTAAATTCTGTTTTAGACTTTGGGTGCTATGTTTGTGAAGCTTCTGCTTTTTGTGAAGACACTTTAGTCTTCTTTGGATTTTCTTCTCCATTCCCTTTATCATCAACCTATGATCCGAAACCTGGGGGAATACTTCCTTGAGCTGGAGGAGGGGTTGTTGATTCTCCCTGTAGTATCTTCGACAAACCACTTTTCCTGTTCTTATGGAAAGTTAGAAAGCTGGTCTTTAGGTCAGGTGATAATGCATGAACTCTGTCTAATATTTCCTCATAGGTTTTGTCTCCCTTGAACATGTCATCGAAGGGAGAATATTCATGTTCATACATTTTCATATTGAAATGAGCAAGATGATTTCCTACAATTTGATAAGGGTCATGTTTTCTAAGTTCAAGATCTACCAATTTGATGTCTTACAGTGCTACAACTTCTACCTTGGAATGACCAAAGTTAAGCAGTGAACACTTCCCAATATGTACAATAAAAAGTGGCTAGAACTTCTTCTGAGTTGGTTTCAATTCTGTGTCAATGCCACCTATTATTATTTGGTAGGCCACCTCCCTGCACACGAGTCTATCGAGAAGGAATTTTAGAAGTTTGTGAGGAGAAATCGAGCACCTGAAAACCCTGACATAGGAGAAACCCTCTTCAATAAACTAATCTACAATCGCCTTGAGTTTTCCCATGATTGGCTCTGAAATACGAGGGGGTGCATAACCATACAAAATTTGGTGCAAAGGTATCACTACATAGTGACATATTTCATAAAAGAAACCTTTAACGTTCTCCTCCCATAGTTTAGAGTGATAAACATGAATGGGCTCTGCACAGGCTGGATTCCAACTCCAATTCATCAAGGGGAATGGAGTCATCTAACAAATAGCATCCATAATATATGCAAACATGTAAAAAGATGTAGGTCGTCCTTTCGATTTTTCTGTTTGGTACTCTGCAATCTCCTTAGTTAGATTATCTGATAAAATTTTACCCCAGTTGATAATGTAACCCTCGACTATTTCATGTAGAAGTGGCACCCATTCTGTAGGGAAATGGGTAGGGATTTTCCTCCCAAAAAGTCTACATAGCACTAGAGATATATAAACCATGTATTCATTTAATGGAGCTGTGGCATAAATTCCATGGGTATCAACTCTAAATCTCGCTGGAATTCCACACCATTCTTTGATTATACCTGTATATGTTTGATCAAATTCTGCACACTCCTTTCTTTGAAATTCCTCTACGAATTCAACATTATAAATTTATTTAGAAGTAGGGGGAAGTTTATACATTACTTGGATGTGCTCGGGTTTGAATGCTCTGCCAACGACCTTTTGGTTGTTTAGAATGCTCCTTGTCTGATTGTCAGTTTTCTCTAAAGCCCAGCTTATCATGTCATTGTATGGCATGAGTCTTGGCGATGTGGCTATTTTATGAGGCTCAGACTCTGCTATGTCTCTGAGTTTATTTTCAGTCTTTTCATTTCTGAAATCGTTTGGTCAATTCCTAATCTCATAGTCTAAGGTTTCAAAAATTTGCATCTAGGATTTGACTGAATCCACAGCATGTGGCATAGTGTCGGATATAACATCACCATCCGGATTCGAGCTTTCACCTGCCTTCTCACTCTTCTTAGGCACTTTTTTAATTTCCATGATGTTTGTGCTAAAATGAAAACCTATTGCAGAGAATAAATCCGTGAGTGCTTCTGAATGTAACTCGCTCCTAGTCTGAAAGTAAGAATGAAATTCGAAATAACAAACCTTTATTAACCTTTAACTTGTCTTAAATTTAGCGTATCGATACAGGCGATAAAAAATAAATTCTTTAATGGGGATGGTACACATGGAGATATGCACTTTATTTTAAAAATATCTCCATTAATCTGTTATAGATACTACTACATATTTGCGATTCAAAATTGGGATTTCAAAAGGAATGTCATCGAAAACTCTCAAATAACGAAACACGAAAAGTTATTTAATAACCTTAATGCTGTTTTAAAATTAATTTAATTACGTTTAAGTGCTTAATTCTTTCAGGATTTCGTGTTTTGAAGTTTTGAGCATCGTGTCCCCAAGAGGTATGACACAAGTAAATACCGAATCGTGAAATCACGATGGGGTTTATTTAGGCACTAACCACTTGTTTTAACCCTTTAATTAATCGTGATTAGGGGTTAGTATTTACTTTTCGTGGATTGGAGTATTGGGACTCTGACAACTCTTTAACGCAAGAAATCTCGAGCCGCGAAATTGCAATGGGATTTATTATTATTAAACCTTCTTACTTTTTAATAAACATAACATTATATTTTAAGAATTTCACGGCTTCGAGAATTGGGGTTTTAGGGAGACTCAAGGTCGACTCTTTGATTTCCTGAATTGCGACTGATTAACAATTTGTTAAGTATGTTTTAAAACTTAATTAATCATGATTAAAAGGTATTTCGTGAAAAGCGTGTCGAGGCATTTGAAATGTTGTTTAAGTTAAGATGGATGAAAAAGAACATGTGAAAGGCTTAGAGAGACGTTAACGTTTTTAATGATTACCTTAAAATCTGTTCAATTCCTTTTAAGCAATCACTTTTTCGAGACTTCAGTACCAGGACTTGGGAGTTGTTATTAAAAAACATACTTCATGAATAGCCGAACCCCGAAACCCAAAAATCCTGAAAGACCTTTCGACTCCTTTTTAGAACTAGGGGCGGCTTCGTAACCAGAGAAAAATGGAGATTTGGATTTAGAGAAGAAAAATAAAGTTTGTTTCAACATATGATCCATCTAGGGATCTCGTCTCCCTATGGGACGAGAAGAACAGTAGACCACGTACCTTTATTGGGAAAATGGAGTCATTAGTTTGTTTCTGCAAAACATGTTCAGAAAGAGGGTGCAGAGGAAAAAGTGGGTTTCATCCTTATCTCTAAAAGCTTTCGAAACCTAATCGCTCTCAATTTTGGGCCATTTGACTTCCTCTTCCTTGATACCGATTTCGGGTCTACTCAGGATAATCCAAACAACCTTAGGAATTTTAACAAGTTTTGTTGATCTTGCTTGCCTCAAGGTGAAGTGATTTTAATGTTTTTAATCAGGGAGTCCTGCATGAACTTGGGATGTAGATCTAGCTTCAAAGAAAACTAATTTACCAGAGTAGAGTATAATTCATGTATAACAACCTTACAGATATCTTAGACATTTCTTCACTTCCAGCGAGCCTGTTTAGTACCCCGATGATATTATTTGATTCCCTTTATTGAATTTCCTTTCACCACTTCAAATTGTAATTTTTCATTTAAATGCTGAGATGAGGGCAAACATTTTATGAATTTCCTTTCACCATCTCTTTTTTTAGGACTAGTTAGGGGCAATCAATTTTTTGAGTTTCCTTTCGCCATCCATCTTATATTTTTCTTTGACATGAAGTGGGGGAAATAAATTAGTATAAAGTATACCAGTGGTGATATCTATGTATAATTTTGCAACAGAGGTCTGTCAACTCACTTTGATTACTCTGGATCAGTTTCCTTTCGACCTTCAAAACATCTTAGTCTGAAGGAAAACTTATGGGAGAATTTGATTTCCAGGGACCTTCTTTTGAGCAAGACTAATGTTCTAGAACCTGTGAAAAGAACTAAGAGAGTTAGGATTAACCTATACATATCTTTGTTCAGTAAGCGTTTGAGGGGTCGTGAGGACTTTCCTTTCTTCTAAAGATTCATTTGTCATATTTCGAAGATAAAGTGTAACCTCTCGTTCCTCTGTGGAAATCATGGGAAGGCATCTGGGGTCAAGGGGAAAATACCACAAATTGGAACAGGATGACAGAGAAGGCTTTGGATTTCATAAACATAGTTTTGGAAACACAATCCTGGCTCTTGGAATCCTTTCTTTGAGTTCATTTTAGTTCGCCTGTTTATTTTACTTATTTTTATTTGATCCAGAGGACTCTTTATGATCCATAGAAATTTTTTTTCTTTTGATGATACCTCAGGAGAATATGTTCATACTCATGAGACTGTTGCTACATCTAGGTGATATTCATTTGAAATATAGACATTTCAGAAATTCATACCTTTGACTTACCACTTCATTCTCATCTTAGTAAATCATTTTTTATCACTTGTTTCGAGCGAATCAATTTCCCGATACATGACCATCCATTTTCTTTTTTTTGATGTTTGGGATGAAGATCAGAATCCTGCAAGAAGACAACATGAAAAGTGTCAGGGTTTTAAGATTTATAGAATTCAATATGTTGAATATTTTATATCTCTATTTCTAGGAAATCACTAACCTGCTTTATTTGCGGTGAAAGTAAAACTTACCAAAAAACTTTAAAAACAGAAAACACAAACGGGTATATACAGTGCAATTTTTGAAATTGTTTATTCCATATATTGGTTCAGATAATTCCACTTGATAGGGGCGTTGAGGATTTTATTATCCAAATTTTCTAACAGAAATGAGTTCTTTCCTTCAGAAGATGTGACTTTGAATGGTTCATACCAGATATGATCAAATTTTCCATGTTTTGACGAGTCTTCCCTCCTATCATCCCATTTCAAAACCAAATCACCAGGGAGGAATTCCCTATCTTTAGCCTTATGATCGAACTGCACTTTCATGTTGTCTTGATATTTTTACAGCCTTTCGTCCACCTCAGCCCTATTCTGCCGAACTTCAATCAGTTGATTTATTCTTCTTGTGACATGGTTTGGTTCTTATTTTTCATCTTACCAAAGTTTCATCACAGGTAGAGCTAGGTTTACGGGTAATACCACGTCAGTCCCATATACCATTTGAAATGGAGAAGTGCCAATTGATTTCTCGGTACCTATCTGATTTTCCCACAAGGCATATTTCAGATGCACATGCCATGATTTTTTATTTTCGTTCAACACCTTCTTAATTATGGTAATTAAGATTTTATTTGATGATTCAGCTAGCCCATTGCCTTGGGGGTAGTATGCCATGGAGTGACCCAGTATAATATTATATTTCTGGAAAAAGATGACCATTTCCATAGACTTAAATGCCTGAGCATTATCTGTAACTATATTTTGGGGACAACCAAATATAGATAATACGTTTTCTTCCAGGAAGTCTATCACCACTAAATCTGTGGCCTTTCTATTCGGAATAGCTTCTACTCATTTGGTGAAATAATATGTAGCGCTTAGGATCCATTTATGTTGTGCGTTGGAATGTGGATTAATTTTGCCTACAAAATCCAACCCCCATTGTTGGAATGAAGCTTTCGTTTTAACCGGGACCAGAGGTAGTACTGAGAGTTTCTGCTTTCCTGCAAATAATTGGCATGAATTACAGGCTCTGACTTTGGCATTTACATCTACGGATAATTTAGGACAATAATATCCCTCTCTCAGGATTTTCTAATCCGTTTCTCTCCACGCATGATGCCCTCTACACATTCCATTATGGAATTCATTTATGACCTTTTTGGTCTCTGATTATACTAGACAAATTAGTAGAAAGCCTAGAGGGTCTTTCCAATACAATTGGACCTCTGAAATACAATACTTCACTGCATAAAATTTCAACGTTCTAGCCTTAGATGGAGTCATATCACTTGGGCATTTCAAAGTCAGAATATAAGATACTATATCTTTGTACCACACCGAAGTTGTAAAATTTTCTTCTATACTGGTTGTAGCTATTTGATCGTTGAGTTTGTCCATATCCATACATCCTTCATACTCTTCTAGATTATTTGTACCAAGCGCTCTCAAATTTGATTCGGCTAGTAGCTTAGCCAAACCTTGTCCTTTTACGAGCTTTGTCAATTTCACCTTTAAATTGAATTCTTGAATCTTAGCAAGCCATCGGCCCCTCTTCCCGCTGCTATCAGGTTGAAACAATATATCTTTAACGGAACTGGTGGGTACATATGCAATTATCCTGGAGTGTAACACGTAGGTTCTAAAAGCCTTTAATGCTTTCACAATAGCATATGCCTACTTTTGCACCATGTCATATTTTAATTCTGTGTCTCTGAGGCTTTTACTAAAGAATTCTATTGGTTTCTTGAAACCTTCTTCGTTCCTTTGTAAGAGTACTGCTGTGATTGTGTGTTCGGATGCAAACGAGAAGATAAAAAATTCCTTGAGATAATCAGGGCTTGCCAGTACAGGTGCTTCACCTAAAATTTTCTTGATGTGTTTAAATGATTCTTTTTCTTCGGTCGTCCATTTAACTTCATTGTTCTTCTTGAGCATATATGTAATCAATTTCATAATTTCAACAAAGTTTGGGATAAATCTCAAAAAAATTATTTTCGCTAAAAATGACTGGATTTATTTTACATTTCTAGGAATATTTATAGTGTCAATAGATTCGACCCTTTTAGGATCAATTTCAATTCCGTCCTGAGATACAATATGGCCCAAGAGTTTACCTTCTTGCATTGCAAAGTGAGACTTATTGGGATTTAAAGACAAACCAAATTTGTAACATTTCTCAAACATTTGATTGAGATGCATCAGATGATCTTCATCATATTTAGAAAAAATGGTCAGATCATCAAGATAAATAACCACAAATTTATCTTCTTCGCCAATGAAGGTGATATCCATATCCCACTGGACGGTAGCACCTGCACTCATTAAACCATATGGCATTTTTTCATACATAAATATACCCCAAGGGGAGGTGAACGTTGTTTTTTCTTTATCGTCTTAGTTGATATCAATCTGATTGTAACCAGAAAAACTGTCAATCATGGACATTCTATTTGCTCCGACTACTTTTTCTAAAACATGGTCCATTTTGGGCAGCGGATAATTGTCTTTAAGAGATGATTTATTTAAGTTTCTAAAATCTAGACACAGTCTGATTTCTCTGCTCTTCTTCCTGACTGGGACCAGGTTGGCTACCCACTCAGAGTACCTTAGTGGTACAATTATTTTGGCATCCAGGAGTTTTTTACTTCTCTTTTGACCACAGGCAATAATATGGGGTTAATTTGTCTGAGTTTTTGTTGGAAAGTTTTAACCCCAGGCTTTAAAGGAATATTGTGTTCAATCATAGTGGTGTCATAGGTTCTCATCTCATCATAGGACTATGCAAAAATGTCTTTATATCGCTCGAGTAAGTTTTTATACTTACCTTTCATCTCAAAAGGAATATACTTTGATATTTTTACCATTCTAGGGTCTTCTTTGGTGCCTACATCACAATCTTTGACTTCCTCTGGTTGAGGTTGCAGAGTAGATTTTAAGGGCATGTCGTTTTGGTCAAATAGTCTTTCTAAGGGAATTAGACCTTTAGGGATTTGATTATTTTTCAGTACTAACATGCGATGATTTGCGATCTTATCTTGGAACTCTTGAGGATATTCCCCTTCTTGCATAATCCAAGTATGGTCATTCTGGTTTTCTTGGTCAATATGTGTCTTGACAAAGTCTTCCACCATTTCGAGGATGTTTTTGATCTGTTCATCATCTTCAAACACCTTCCAGTGTTGTTTATTGTTTGGTATGGAGGGTTCGTGCCTCATCTCTATGTGATACTTGAGTTTAAAATCCACAGGAGGTGCGAAAGTTGAGGTTGCTTTGGCTAATGAATCAACTTACAGATTTTCTGTACGGGGAATGTGATGGACATTAACTGATGATAAAAAAATTTCCATTAGATCCTAGGCATAGTTTCTATAAGATTTCAATATCGGGTGTTTGGCATGGTACTGTCGATTTACTTTCTTTACAATTAATTCCACATCTCCATAGACTTCCAAGTTTTTTATGTTTAACTTTCTGGAAGCTTCTAGTCCCAAGATCACGGATTTATACTCACATACATTATTCATGTAGTCTATGTGCCACTGTAGTCTGTAAGAGAAAGGGATGATAAACTCATCACTGGGTGATACAAAGAGTATTCCTGCACCTTTTCCTTCACATGAAGAAGCACCATCGAAATACATTTTCCAGATTCCAGTACTATATACACTTTCTTTTATCTTTTCTATTTTATTTCCTTCTATGAAATCTTCAACACATTCATCTATATCATCATCGATCGATAACATACAATTTCCAAGGTCCTAATCAGTGACATAAACATGGTAATTGCTAGAATTATGAGGATCACTTACCATATATGACAACCATGTTTCCCGGTATAATCGGGTGAACTTCCCTCCAAAGATGGGAATCGTGGCATATGTCATGTCTAGCTGAAGGGATCCTCCAAGTTTATCACCCCAAGACCTGGATAATAGCATACCATAATTTGGAGGTATATCAACAATAACCACATCCATCAAAACACATTTTACTGGGATCTGTGCAAGATTTACCACTAAATCCTTAATCATGCCCATACATTTAACTTTTCTTGAATCAAATGAATAGAGGTATTCGTATGGCTTGGTAATTTTGAGGCCAAGTCTATCCATAATAGCCTTGGGCATCATGTTATGAGAGGCCCCAGAATCCAACATGTAGTTATGTAGCAGATGATCATGCACATTTAGTGTAATGTAGAAAGGAGCAATGATATCTCTCGCCCCTTCAAAATGCGGACCACAAATTATATTAGGCTTATCATATTCCAAATTTATAACGTCATCTTGACTTCCCATATCTGAAAAATTTATCATTTTGGTGATTTGTTTTCGGTAAATGGGATTCTTTTCCAGTTCAACCAGAGGTATTGGTATTTCAATTTTGTTAATCTCATTTTCTAGGCTGAAACCTCCTATAATTTTTTCAGTTTCTCTGATTGGTACTTCGGTCTCCTTCTTTTCCACTTTATTTGTTTGTATTGCTTTGTTTTCAGTTGTTTTTGCTCTTACCGTCTGTGTTTCACCTGTCTTAGTTTTGGCACCTTGTGGGTCAACTCGTTTTATCCTGGTGTTCTGTGTTTCAGTTTCCTTTGGAGCTGGTTCATATACTTCACCTCTCGATAGGATTATCTTTGGTTGGGTAGTTGTCATGTTTTTAGTTTTAGACCTTATATTATACTTGTTTTGGAGCTCGACCATTATAGTATCGACGATTTCTTGGCAAGAAAGATCCTCTGTATTATTTCTGTTACTATCCTCATTAGACCGATGTTTTGTTTTTAAATACCTCGCATAATCTTGTCTAGTTAAATGAGGTTGATAACAATCTTCACCGAGATTATTGATATCTTCTTCTAAATCCTCAAATTCTTGCATGTCTTTACCTCCTATAAAGTTTTTGTTTTTTAAAGGAGTCTGAACCTTTTGAGCTTCATTTTTAATTTTTCTTTGTTGTGTTTGAGGATTGGGGTTCCTCCTAAATTCTCTTCTAATGAACTGATCTGATTTAGATTGATCTAGTTCCATCTTTGAAATTTTATTTGACAGTTCTTTAATTATATTTGCCATACCATCCATATTGTTGTCTGTAGACCTCCCAGATCCAGAGGGTCCTACTTGTTCCCTAAATCGTTTAATCTCTTTGTTTCCCATTTCCATTTTTTTTTTAAATTTTCCATAAGCCATCATATTTGACTCGATTTCTATGACATCGTCTTCCATTCGGGTAAGTTCGACCACTCTCCTTTCTCTCAATAATACTGCAAAATTAGGTTCGAAAGATCTTGCAAAATTTACCTTTGCTACAGGTTGGGAAGGCTTAACTTCGATTGGGATCTTGTTATATAATTTATTAAATATTTGTATGAATTCAATAACAATTTCTGAATTTTTCTTCCTTAAATCCCCAATCTCAGTTAAATAATATAAGTGATATTTCCTTTCACCCCATTGTCCAAGAAAAGAGTTTTCTAATGTGTTGTAGGATAATATCGAACATGCAGGCAAAATTTGAAACCAGGTTCTCATCTGTCCTTCGAAATTTTGAACAAACAATTGTGAATATACATCTTCATGCTTGAGACCAAGAATATATATGAATTGATCAAAGAAATTTATATGTTTGGCTGTGGTTAAGTCTCCCTCCCCTATAAAATTAGGTAGCTTTTTCATGTAGTTTTCAAGTAAATCATGAAGGGGTACTGGGAGGACTAAAGGAATGTATTTGGTAGCTACTTTAGTGAAAATCGTAAGGAGTCGGGGCGGGGGTGGGCCTTGACCACCCCCTCCTCCTCCTTCGATAGTTGCCATATATATTCTAGGATAGGAAACCAATACGTTATAAAGCGGGTTTTCAAAGATGTATATCGATCCTTTGGCTTCTTCGGGATGAAGAAAAAAATATTCTGAGAACTGTTTATTAGGAGACGAAAAAACTGAAAAAGGGGGAAATAGGACACGGGGAGTTGGTTCCTCTGACTTGCAAGATATATAAACAGGAGACTCTACAGGAGTTGAATTTGAGTGTATGGTATACTCTTATAGAATCTGTGAGGTTGGGAAATTTATTTCGAGAGCTGATGGGATATCAATCGAAACATAATTTACTGTAGATGTCATACCTTCTCTTACATCGAAGGTAGTCGAATGAGCTTCAGTCTTAGTATTGGGTAGAAATGATTTAGGGTTTATGGTTTTAGGTGGAATCTTAGCCTGAGACTATGTGTATTTAGGTTGGTAAACCACAATATCTTTCTTAAGGAATCGTCTTGGTTTTAGTATTTTTTCAGGGTCAGAAACATGCGAGGTATGCTTATCATCTGGGTTTTGTCTGGTGTTCCTTCGACAAGATTCTAGCTTACTTAAATGTGGAGTTGCCAAGTGAATAATAACTTAGCCTTTAAAAAGTGTTCACTCTTTTTCAACTATCAAAGAGAGAAAATTACAAATGTGATTCTCCCAGGGACAATAAATTTGTCTCTCTGTCCCCGACAACGACCCCAAAAAGATGTTGTTCCATAGTTTATACTTAAGGCTTGAAAGTATAAAGTCTAGACATCTGAAAATAAAGAGGGTTTATGATATAAAGAAAGGAAAAAAAAATCTTAAGGGAAAAGGAGCTATGGATGATTTCCGAGTTGTCTTTGTTTGTTTTCCAATTGTTCTTGGATGCTAAAGTCCTTCTCAATGGATGCCCATGAACGTTTAAGTTCAACCCGGGTGGTAGCAGTTTTTAAGATGGTGTTAAAAAGAGTTAAAGCGATACTAGTCTGATCTGTAAAATTGGGTTCGATATTGGGCTGTCTCATAACAGGTACAATCATGGAGGAAAAAGAGTTTTAAAGATTTGTTGTTATTTAGCTTGATGTTTCTATTTTATATTATCTAAGAAGAATTCCCAAACTTTGAATTAATAGTATAACAAAATCAAAGGTCATTTCCCATATCTAAGTTAAATTGAAAATCATGCATGAAATGAAAGAAAACATAAAGCTGTGGAATGATGTGAGGCATCAACCAAGGAAGAATCTCACTTTGTGACAGAAGAAGAAAATAGACAAGAAAAAATTTAATGAAGCATAAGATATAGAAATCTAAGTAATTCACAGGTCTTGTACCTACTGATAGCCAATACAGAGGAAAAGCTGTAAACGATTAGATGACTAAAATAATCAATCACCATAGTAGAGGTTGTACTAAATTGCAGCTAAGCATTCATTGAAGATATATAAGAAATGATGTTAAATATGAAATAACAGAGGAACACATAACTCAAACTTGATGGGATCTAGAGTCTTCGATTTTCATTTGTATTAATTCTGGCAAATGAAAAATTTCTTTGCTACAATTGGCCTAGGAAAAATCCTTCCCCTTGGTGCCATATTTCAAAATTTTATTTATACAAAGAAAATCATCAACCCTAGACGATTGGTATTCTCCTAATCTCCTAGGTGTTAACGGTTACATAATACAAAATTTGAACTGTTTTTCTCGGTTACTCTTACTTTTATAACAGTTAGACAAAAATGAGCATACACACATTACTTCAACATTCTTCCTTCGCTCGGTCCAAAGCACTCGACGCACCTCTCTAGAAAATGCACCAAAATTTTGGGAGGTTATGTCGTATCCTTTGCTTCAAACACATACAACTCCATTTGAATTTGGGGCAGCATGTCTTCAATCTTCCCCGTTTCAAACTTTGTTGACTGCAATTGTAGATTTTGCTTTATTAACCACTTATCCATTTGGTTGATATCAAGATGCTTCAATTGTGAAATCTTGAGTTGGGATTCATTCCATATCTCCTTGATATGCAGTTGATGCCTTACAAATTTGATCTGTCCTAATATCCCAGGACAATCACCTTTACCAATGCCCAGTGTTTTTGTATCTAGATGATCAAACACTTGTTCGCATTCTTTCTTAACTTCTCTTGCCATTTTCCTGCTTTTGGCAATATTGGTCTCCCATGTTTTTAATATGATGTCTCCCCTTATTTGTTCTTCTACATTCAGTTTGGGATTGCTGGTACTTCCTCTCTGGCCGAAAACACTACCACCTTTTGAAAAGAAGCATGAGTTGTTGTATCCTCTTTTTCCTTGAAAGCATTGTTATCCAATGAGTGGCTTATTTCCAGGAAGTAGTTTTGAACGATTTCTACTTTGGAAAGCATGTTTTGTTGTTCTTCTTGTAGTTTTTGATGCACCTCTAGTTCTTGGGATTGAAATGTTGTTATACTCATGACTTGTCCTTCAATGGACTCCAACTTAGCCTGTAGCTATCTCACTAATTCTTCTCGCCGAATAACCTGTACTTGACTCATTTGCATCTTCTTGTTCTCTTCATCTAAACTAGACTTCAACAATTGCATTTCTTGTTTCTCAACAGTTCTGGCGTGTTCAACTCTTTGATTTACTTCCACCCGAATATTGTTTTCTGTGTGCCTTATTTGATCCTACAATTGAGCTATCAATTGATTTTTCTTCTTTAGCCTTGTTTTTAGAGAGTCAACGAAGAATAAATTGGCCATTGCCAAAGCTCCCATAGAGCTTGCTACTTCTGTGGTGAAATATTCCTCTTCTAGGTTCTTCCCATCTATGAGCACTCTGTGTTTATTCACCATTGTACCTTCTCTCAGATGCATTTCCTATTTTACTACAACCTTCCTCTTCTTACTGAAAAAGTAGTTAGAGGAAGGTATCTCTTCTCTAGATATAGGTGTAAGGTCACTTACATATATGACTTCCAGATGGGGGGTCCCAAAAGTTGACTGTAAAGGAGTTAATGATCAAATAGGGCTTCCCAATTCCAAAGATTGAACTTTATCCTGCTGTTTTGGGGATATCAATAGGAATAGTTGATGATAAAAGAGGAATCATTTGAATCGACTTTGAAGGTGTCTCGAGCCTAACTTTTGTTTCAGACTTTGGGTGCTATGTTTGTGAAGCTTATGATTTTTGTGAAGATGCTTCAGTCTTCTTTGGATTTTCTTCTACAGTCCCTTTATCATGAGCCTCTGATCCAAAACTTGGTGGAATACTTCATTGAGCTGGAGGAGGGGTTGTTGATTCTCCCTGTAGTATCTTCAGCAAACCACTTTGACTATGCTTCTGGAAAGTCAGAAAGATGGCCTGTAGGTTGGGTGATAATGCCTGAAATCTGTCTAATATTTCCTCATAGGTTTTGGCTCCCTTGAACATGTCGTCGCAAGGAGAATCTTCATGTTCATACATTTTCATATTGCAATGAGGAAGATGATTTCCTACAATTTGATAAGGGTCATGTTTTATGAGTTCGAGATCTACCAATTTGATGTCTTCTAGTGTTGCATATTCTACCTTGGAATGACCAAAGTTAAGCAGTGAACACTTCCCGATCTGTACAGAAAAAAGTGGCCAGAACTTCTTATGATCTTCTTTCAATTCTGTGCCGACGCCACCTTTTATTATTTGGTAGGCCACCTCCCTGCACACCAGTTCATCAGGAAGGAATTTCAGAAGTGTGTGAGGAGGAATTGAGCACCTGAAAACCCTAACATAGGAGAAACCCTCTTCAATAAGCCAATCTGCAATCGCCTTGAGGTTTCCCATGATTGGCTTTGAAATACAAGGGGGTGCATAACCATAAAAAATTTGGTGCAAAGGTATCATGACGTAGTGACATATTTCGTAAAATAAACCTTTAAAATTCTCCTCCCACAGTTTAGAGTGATAACATGAATGGGCTCCACACAGGCTGTATTCTAGCTCCAATTCATCAAGGGGAATGGAGTCATGTAACATATAGCATCCATAATATATGTAGACATGTAAAACGATGCAGGCCGGCCTTTCTATTTTTCCATTTGGTACTCTGTAATCTCCGTAGTTAGATTATCTGATAAAATTTTACCCCATTTGAAATTGTAACCCTCGGCTACTTCGTGTAGAAGTGTCACCCATTCTACAGGGAAATGGGTACGACTTTTCCTCCTGAAAAATCTACATAGCATCAGAGCTATATAAACCATGTATTCGTTTAATGGAGTTGTGGCATAAATGCCATGGGTATCAACTCTAAATCTTACTGGAATTCCCCACCATTCTTTGATTATACCTATATATGTTTGATCGAATTCTGTACACTCCTTTCTTTGAAATTACTCTACGAATTCGGCATTATAAATGTATTTAGAAGTAGGGGGTATTTTATACATTACTTGGATGTGCTCGGGTCTGAACAATCCGACAATGACCTTTTGGATGTTTAGAATGCTCCTTTTCTGAATGTCAATTTTCTCTAAAGCCTAGCTTATCATGTCATTGTATGGCATGAGTCTCAGTCGTGTGGCTATTTTATGAAGCTCAGACTCTGCTATGTCTCTGAGTTTATTTTCAGTCTTTTCATTTCTGAAATCATCAGGGAAAGTCCTAATCTCATAGTTTGAGGTTTCAAAAATATGCCTCCAAGATTTGACTGAATCCACAGCATGTGGCGTAGTGTCGAATATAAAATCTCCATCCAGATTTGAGATTTCACCTACCTCCTCACTCTTCTTAGGCACTTTTCTAGGTTCCATGTTGTTTGTGCTAAAATGAAAACTTGTTGCAGAGAAGAAATGCATGAGTTCTTCTGAATGTAACTTGCTCCTAGTCTGAAAGTAAGAATGGAATTCGAAATAACAAACCTTTATCAACCTTTAACTTGTCTTAAATTTAGCATACCGATGCAGGTGATAAAAAATAAATTCTTTAATGGGAATGGTACACCTGGAGATACACACTTTATGTTAACAATATCTCCATTAATCCATTATAGATTCTAGAACATATCGATGATTCAAAACTGGGATATTGAAAGGAATGTCATTGAAAATTCCTGAATAGCGAAACGCGAAAAGTTATTTAATAACCTTAATGCTGTTTTAAAATTAAGTTAATTATGTTTAAGTGCTTAATTCTTTCAGGATTTCATGTTTCAGAGTTTCGAGAATCGTGTCCCCAAGAGGTATGGCACAAGTAAATCCTGAATCGTGAAACTTCCATGGAATTTATTTAGGTGCTGACCACTTGTTTTAACCCTTTAATTAATCGTGATCAGGGATTAGTCTTTAATTTTCATGGATTGGAGTATTGGGACTCTGACGACTCTTTAATGCAAGAAATCCCATATTGCAAAATTGTGATGGGATTTATTATCATTAAACCTTCTTACTTTTTAATAAACATAACATTAGCTTTTAAGAATTTCGCGACTTCAGGAATTGGGGTTTTAAGGAGACTCAAGGTCGACTCTTTGATTTCTCGAATTGTGACTGATTAACGATTTGTTAAGTATGTTTTAAAACTTAATTAATCATGATTAAAAGGTATTTCATGAAAAGCACATTGGGACATTTGAAATGTTGTTTAAGTTGAGATGGACGAAAAAGAACATGTGAAAGTCTTAGAAAGCCATTAACGTTTTTAATTATTACTTTAAAATCTGTTCAATTCCTTTTAAACAATCACTTTTTCAAGACTTCGGTACTGGGACTTGGGAGTTGTTATTAAAAAACATACTTCGTGAATAGCCGAACCCCGAAACCCAAAAATTATGAAAGACCTTTTGACTCCTTTTTATAACTAAGGGCAGTTTCGTAATGAGAGAAAAATGGAGATTTGGGTTTAGAGAAGAAAAATGAACTTTTTTTCAACACCACATACCACTGGAAATGGCATGACAAGCACTATCCAGCTAGGATAGTTTCAGCAACAACTTCGTTGATCTTCATCCCATTATTCCATATATAAGCATGGGTTGTCCAACCATACTTCAAGGATAACTCAATTGTAAAGCATCTTCCTGCGAGGTCTTTCACCATAAGGGGACCACTTTGGAGTTCATCCATTTGTACACTTTATCAACCATGATAAGACAATAATGATTCATTTTTACATACATCCAACAATGCATCATATACAAGTGAGACCACATCGATCCATATTCATCTAAGCATCATATCAATGACATCATATGACTATGATTCCACTTGACATCTATCCATTCTCATAAAGGATAATACATATTAGATCAATCATCAATAAATCACTCCTTTAGCATCAATCAATCACTCGACATCAATCAATGACATCAATCAATCACTTGACATCAATTAATCAAACCTTTGACATCAATGACAACCTGATCCAACAATCTTCCCCTTTGACATTAATGGAAACATCAACATTGATGTCAACACCAATCATTGATGTCAACATGTAGACAAGGCATGCTCTATATAAATAGTGATCAATCACATCAATTTGACTATCTCTCCCCCTTTGACATCAATGGAAAAGGGTCACTCTCTCGTTGGGGTTGCTCCCCCTTTGACTATCTCTCCCCCTGTCTAAATGCATTTGACATTCCTATGAATAATCTCTCCCCTTTTGAACAAGGGATATCATTCTAATGTAATGCTGAAGATACATCTCTCACACTCCCCCTGTGACCATCGCTCCCCTTGGAATTATGCATCTATGCTCTTTCTTCAAATATAGGCCTCTTTACTAGTATGTATCTAATAAATATATCCTCCTAGAATCATGGGAAGAAGAATGACTCCCCCTATGGGTATGTATCCCCCTATATTCTTTGCAATATGAATCAACAAGTTACTACTGCAATATGCTTCTATTGAAAATGCCACTTCTCAACTGGATCATAGAACAACCACTCTTTCTATGACAATCCTTGTACTTGTCCATGCATCAAAACTCGTGCTATACCATGAAACAAAAGATATTTCAATAATGGATAATTATGAATAAAACATCAACCAAGTACATCATGTACCAAATTGTGTTCCCACCATGCACATAAACCATGTACCTCAACACCATACAATGTGCCATAATATATCATCAATGGACTGTATCAACCATATGCCTCTACCAACATGCAAACCATGTGTATCTGCCAATATGCCAACCATGTGCATATACCAATGTTCCAACCATGTGCATCTACCAACATTCCAAACAAGTGTCATATCACTCATGATAAATCTCCTCCATGAACCAAGTACCACATCCATCAAATGTCTCATGTATCAAGGTATATGCTAATCAAGTAATACCAATGATGTAATTTTAGTGAAGTACTCATCATCCAAACATATACCATATATGAGTGTACCAAACACGCACATCAACATGTATCACCACTTGCACCAAGCAAGTACATAAACCATGCACCAATGCCACAAGAAAATGAATCCTCATCAAACACCATCATAAAACATGTGCCAATCAAACTGCTAGTAGGTGCCTCTACCAATGTTCTGGAAGTGTACTAATCATGCATCAACTATATATAAAACTAGGACTCATCTATGATGTACAATATGAGCACCTCATCAACTCACCAGTTACATGTTCCAATATGTAGTCCAACCATATGCCAAATTCATGCACCAAGATATTAAAAAATTCTTTAATAATACATCATAAGATATATAAATGAAATTCAAATGTGTACCAACCATGTATATCAACAGATCATCATCAATCCTCCATTCACTATAGCAAATACTAATCATCCAACAATACATGTACTAGTAGTATTCTTCAAATAGATCAATGACATCTCTAGCTAGAATCATCATGATATATCACATAACCAAGGTCCCATAACTTCACTTCTATAATCAACATTGTTCTTCAATAGAAAATGCCTCAATCCATATTCATGGGTTAGTGCCATGCATCCAATATGGACTTTCATTATTTTTTATCATCACTTTACATAATCTAATATAGAATAATGAAAACCTGCAACAAATAGTGTCATAACCTACAACAAACCATGTCAGGCCCTACAAAATGGAGTTATATCATTACATCAAGCTGTAAAACCTGTGCATAGCCCCTTTCCCAAGGATTTACCACATATATGCAGCCTGCTGCACAGACAACTCACGTATGTACGCCACCTATTCAAGGTCAGAGCACGTATGTACATGACTGTTACCACTGTCACCCATGTATGCTTCAGTAGATGATACACTTGAGCTTCCCTCAAGACTTCCATTCTGATCTGGGTATTCAGTCTTCTTTACCCACTTCTGAAGGTTTCCCTACTTCTTAGAACTTGAGCTCCAAGCTTCCATCTTTTCAAAGATGTCTCCCTTCCTCACTTCATTCCTTCTTCTAGTCATGCTATGTGAATTCCTCATCATAGACTTTCTTCTTGTGTTCCATCACTCCTGGTATTTATGGCCAAATCCACTACAACTGTAGCATCTCATGGTGTTACAATGAACAACAATGTGTCCTACTTGATCACATCTCCAACACCTTATGGTGTTATGAAATCCTCCTTCATTTCTCCTTGCATAATATCTACACTCCAAAGCTTTGTAACCATATTCATTACATGAATAAAATTTACCATGAAAAATGCTTTCATACCTTTGCTTTGGTGTCCATCTTCTTTGAGGTGTAAGGATGGATTTTTGATGTCTTCCTTGCTTTTTTCTTTTGAAACTTTCCTTTCCTTGTGTAGATGGTTGATTTGCAACATTGTATTCATCCTTTGAAGGACTTACCTCATGTTTCTTTGAGGTTCTTGCTTCAACATGTGTAGCTTCTCCTTTGTATCAAGACCTGAATTATCATATGGTGTTCTTTGACTTTCCAAGATATCATTCAATATTTGTGAGCTATTAAAGAATTTGTTTGACTTCTCTACTTTCTTTCTAAGATCAACAACTTCAGCTTCTAGCTCATGACATGACTCTTCCTTTTCATTTATTTGATTCTTCAATAGTTCCTCTACCCTTTTTTGCTTCTTCAATTTGGGTCTTGAGATGGACATAAGTTTCAAACCATTTTCTAATCTCATAATCTACCT
Source organism: Picea engelmannii (assembly GCA_009831015.1). Classification (NCBI taxonomy): domain Eukaryota; kingdom Viridiplantae; phylum Streptophyta; class Pinopsida; order Pinales; family Pinaceae; genus Picea; species Picea engelmannii. Next base: position 50,698 of record ML806993.1, on the reverse strand, counting down.
TCTTGTCTTGTTTTTCATTTTTTAGTCTTGTGATCTCTTCTTCCTTTTCTTCTAAATGAGTCTTATTACTCTCTTCTTGTTCCTTGAGAATTTCCCTTAATTTCAAGATTTGCCTTTTACTTCTCCTAAGAAATTTATTAGTGTTATCCGAAAGATAGCTATAGTTTATATAATAATGGTCATTGATATATTCATATAAACCATCTTCAACTTTCTTTTGAAGGTCTAATAGATCTTCTTCTATCCTTTCCATGGGATAACTACCATCAAAATCTACACAAACTATTTCTAGATTGTGTTCTTCCCTTGTAGAGAAATATTCAAAATCATAACTCTTTGAATTATTGCAATCAAGAGTCTTTAAGGATTCATTACCTTCATTTGAAATATATTTAGGATATTCCTTTTTTCCAACATCATCGCATGATTATTTGTCTTCATTTGAAATGTCTTCAAGATCTTCTTTTGTGCCAATATCATCACATGATTCGTTGTCTTTATTTGAAATGCTTTCAAGGTCTTGTTTTGTGCCAAAATCATCACATGATTCTTTGTATTCATTTGAAATGATTTCAAGCTCACATCTAGAAATAATGCAATCAAGAATTTTTGGAGATTCTTTACCTTTAATGATCTTGATGGAGTGGTCTTCAATATCTTCCTTCTTTCTTTGATATGTCTCCTCTAGATTTATCCATAGATCCTTGGTGGAAGTGCATTGTCCCATGCTCTCTTTGATAGGGCTTGAGAGTCCACTAAGAATGGTCTTGATATCCAATGCCTCATTCTTCTTTCCTTCCCTTTTAGCTACATACTTTGACTTTTTCTTTAAGGAAATTGGTCCACCAATCGCTTCCTTCCAAATATCCACTCCCATTTCCTTCAAATGCACTCTCATTTCTATTATCCAAGTAGAATAGTTTTCCTCATCAAGGATTGGAACTTCATCATCCATTTGTGTGTCTATAAATCTCCTCCAATCTTGTTAAGGATTATAGTGAAGGCTTTCTCTACTACCAATTGTTGAACACATCGACTACACTGAGAGGGGGGGGTGAATAGTGTAGGGATCCTTTTAGAAAAACTTCCGTCTTACACAAAACTCATTAATTAGCAATCACCATTAACTCATTACTCATTGTTGTCTTTTATAACCAATTAAATGTGAACACATATCAGAAACATATAACAACAATGTATCATAAAAAAATCATCACCACAAGGAACACAAAGAACACAATATGTATGTAAAATTTTCGTTTTATTACAGACTACAATCCTTGGGGTTTTTCAGCAACAACTGAATATAGTAAAACTCTACAAGAGCACCATCTCTATAATGAAAGACTTAGCTTACACCCTCATCCCCAACTGAGATGAGGCAAAAATCCTCAACATATATCAATATATCATAGGTACACGACCTATCGGTAGTGCAACATGCATATGTACGTGCCCTACTAGTAGTACATCCTATGTATGTACGCAACCAGTCTATACTACAACCTACGTATACTTTTGAGAAACTAGGTTTTTTTTTACTTCACACACTTAAATCCTTTGCAACCTACAATAACATTCTCTTCT